>CM029546.1:27001090-27115246 GCA_017141385.1 Sogatella furcifera
CAAAAATTACATTTCCGGGTTAAAATGAGGTAAAAAAAGAACTAATTCATAGAATAAGCCCAAAAGGCCCTGTTGAACAATATATAATGATGATCTGAAAATTTCGGCGACCCTGTTTGACTTACACACCGTCGGGGGTCAATGGATAAGGCGAGCGAAGCAGTCTGCCCCAGTAGTACATAACATATTGAACTCATTCAGACGTAACTGAATCTGATGAGAAATTGTAGTAATTTTAATTTTGGAACCTCTCCATGCAATTCTCTATACAGTCTTCGTGAAATCATCATTTTTCCAATTATGTCACATCAATTGGAGCTGTGTGCTACAATTAGTAAAAAACAAATCATCAGATGATAGGAGATGACTATTTAAAAAAGGAAATTAAAAACCTTTCCCGAGTAATTATCAAGGATTATTAGAGGATTAAACATTTCAAAGTGAAAATGCATCAGTCTCTCTAATTTCGTTTTGATGCGAGAACAAAGGCTCTAATTACACTCTGAATCGGGAGCACCTCCATATTGATTAGTTACCATTCCTGATTAGTTGACAAAAACAAAGTGCCACGGGACATTTCGGGTATACATTTCGTGCATTTCGAGGTAGTGATTCAACACTTTTATCGTTTAAAATTTCCCAATAGATAGCCAAAATAAAAGCTATCCATCACAATAAAGCTCCCCAAAAAAATGGAACAAGTACACGTATCCAAAGGGAGTGAAAAATATTGGTAGTAAATGGTTGATTATATCAAGTTTTCAATTCTCCACCCGGGATACTAGAATTAAATGATTAAAAAGTATAAAGATGATTTTCATACTAATCACATTCCCTTATTATGCATGAAAATTGATGAAAATGATGATTCTCTTTCCCTCGAGTATGACCCTAAAAAAAATTATCCCAGGATTCAGAATCGTACATTACGATTATATATCATAATAGATAAATTTTTGATAATGATATTTACGATGTATCTTTAAATTATATTCTAATAATTTATCTTTTATAGATAAATATGATAGCACGCTCAGTAAAAAATTTTATGAAGTTATTTTCCATATTTGTAATTTTTTTTATCAACAGATGAACAGTTAACTTTCTATCAACATATTGTTTAAATGTTTATCAATCATCTTTTTATCATGATCTATATGTTTTTGTTTATTGAGCGGAGCAAAAAGTCAATGGATTAGGAAAGTCCCTTTTTTTAAATTTCCCCGGAACCGCTCGACCGATTTGATTCAAATTGCATGGTGATAGTAGACATGGACGCCCAGGTTATAGGCTAGGGAGCTTTTTGGAAATTTGATATTAAGGAGAAAAAAGGAAAAAAAAATTGCTTACAACTATTACTATAAAATTATTCAGTATTTTCTCCTCTCCCGCAGGATTGAACTCATCATTTTTGAGAAACTTTCCCTTCGAAATGTCTATTATGCCTTGAAATCATTTAAAATTTAAAATTTAAATTTAAAATTTAAAATTTAAAATTTAAAATTTAATAATTTAAAAATAATTAAAATTTATTAAATCTTAAATTTAAAATTTAAAATTTAAAATTTAAATTAAAATTTAAAATTTTATAAAATTTAAAAATTTAATAATTTTAAAAATTTAAAATTTAAAATTTAAAATTCTGAAATTTAAAATTTTTAAAAAAATTTAAAAAATCGGTAAAAAATGTTGATAATGGGTGGGCAGGTTCAGATGAGACTATAGGAATGTTGTGTTAGAAATTTTTGAAATCCGTTCAAGATTAAGCAAGTAATAAAGTTTCAAAAAAATTGTAGAATTATTGCGAGTTACATATCTTCACCTTGATACGACAAATCCAAATTGTAAGTTCAATGGTTCAGCAAGATTACTAGATGAACTAATTTGGAAGATGATGAATTAAGTTTTAATCTATGTCCAATATACTTTCTAAAGGGTTTAACCTTCATATTAGCGTTTTACTATTTTTCAGAATTTTCGGGAGTTTTCGTAGATTTTTTGAGAACAAATTGGCGAAAAATGTTGGGAATTAAGTAAACGGGTCCAAATTAGGTCTAGAAATGCTGTGTTCAATAAATTTCTAATCCCTTTAAACGGAATTTGCAGGCGAGCGAAGCGAGCTGACATGCTCAGCTGACACTGACAGAGGTTTGCAGGCAGGCGAAGCAAGCCTGTTTGTCTCACTTACACTGCCCTATACTGTCGGGGTCCGGGGGGCGAAGCCCCCTGACACACCACTCCCCACACTGCCTATACTGTCAGGGTCGAGGCGGCGAAGCCCCCTAAACAGAAGGCGAGCAAAGCGAGCCGGCCGGCTAGTTCTGAATAAAATGGTGCCTGATTTGTCAGGATTCAATGATAAATAACTGAGATGACTATTTTAATTTTTAATTTTCCAACCTTTCACATTTAACATAGTAGTTTGGAAAAACTTAATGTTAGTACAGCCTGCAGCTCGTTGCGTAAGTGTTTCTCTTGATGCAGCAAAATCACTCTTTGCGTACTGATACACAAATAACCATATTGTACTGTGTGAAGGAGGCAAAATGTGTTTTTACCTGATGTCTTTATTAATAAAAATTATTTATTCATTTGCATTCATTCAATATTTCTCAACATACTAACAAACAATGGAAAGCGATGACGGAAATACCTCAAAATTTTGCCCAAATTTCATCCAATAGGCTTATTTTTTCGCAATTTTCCAAAGTTATATTGATTTTCCTTTATAGTTTGCTACTGAATGATTATTTTAAACAATCAGAGCACATTTGAGACCAAAAAAGGTACGTCAAATGCTGCATTTTACAAAGTTGAACCACTCGCATAGAGGGAAATGACTCCAACTCAGTCAATATTGTTTGAAAAATTATTGATTTTAGTGTCTCAATCGTAGGAAACATTCTTGACCTTTTAAATTTGAGCCCCAATAAATATTTTTTAACTAATATTGACCAAGCTGGAGATGTTTTTCTCATCTTGCCTTATTTATCAAAATCTAAACACTCACTTGAGAAAACATTCACTTAAAGGTCGTTGCTCATATTTTATATTCTCATTTCATAGCATTACAACAGTAATGCAAGACCGACCACTTTCACCATCAGATAGGTTTAGCTAGGCTTAAAATACCGGGATCAAATTTTCGAGTCCACACGCTTCAAAAACTTTTTTGGCAAACAAAGCTCGCTCAGCTCAGTTGTGGCTGCCTCCGCATGCGCTTCCCTAGTATATTTTATATCTTATATATTACATATGCTCTTCTTAATACTCATATTCTGGTTTCCCACTTTACAAATGTCAAATTTCTGATGGATGTGATTACATATAGAATCGTCTCGTTTTCATGGAGAGTTTCCAATGCACAAATTAGAGATAAAGAACAATACAGTGACTATAGTAGATAAACTTTCTGAGCTTTACTGTACAGTATTTTATACAGCACATGTATCTTGTTTGAATATGACATTTGGGGAGAAAACAGATAATAAGGGTCTTCTGAGACAACCCTTATTGAGATTTCGGGAAGCGTTCAATCAAGCGACATTACTCGAGAGATGGCATCGCCTCGTACTCAAAATTCGAGGGCGGATATACCCTTTCTCACAGATGGTTGTGAATTTGATATTTTAAATTCATAATCTTTAGATGCGCTTCTTTACTAATTTTCATAGGAGAACATAAAGGTAATATATAAGGACCTGTATAGTCAGTCATTTCTTATATCTGGAGAAATAGTAATTGTTGCATTACACTATAACTGATTAACTGAAGGCCTGGACTTGTCTTGCCGGACTTCTTTGCTGGGACGGACTGCATAGTGGAGTGGATATGAAATTGGCAACCAGCCGGTATTACTTCATGGGCTGTTGAGCCATTGACAAACAAACAAAAATATATAAGGAATATAATAAGGTATAAGGAGAATGAAATCTCAAAGTAAAACAAGGTTTGAATGTAGGCTAAATGATTTACATATGAATTTCCTAAACATGATCTGAAAATACCGTGAATATTGTTTTACGGACTCTATTATCCGCATCTACATGTATTTATGGAAATTTATGTAAGGGAAATTGAAATAAACTTTCATTCAAGTATGTTGTTCATCAAAAAGGATTACATGTGTTTAAAAATTAAATTCTGACAACTTATCAAACTTTATGTGAAGAGCTAATTCTACTTTTGCCCTAAAGAATGAATTGAATCAATTGAAAAATGTACTAAAACATTGTGTTTTGAAATGTCTTTATTTGAATAATTATTCAAACAAACATAGTTTAGTGTAGTATAATTTGTGAATAACGATCTATTACATTAATGGTGATATTATATTAATTCTCTTGTGGTAGAGAGGATTCGGATTCATTTGAGGTAATTATTATCAAGGGAAATGAAGATAGTATGGAGATAAGGATTTAATAGATGCAAAGAAATCCTGGAAGTACTGTAGCTTTTACAAAACAAGAATTGAAATCTGAAAGGACTGCTCATAGCTTAATCACTGCAGCCTACCGGATTAATGATCAATATGGTTTAAGGAATATGCTATTCTGTCACTGGCGGCTCGTGCCCACAGGAAACAGCTATGGTGCCTGTGACTTTACTGTACTTTGTACAGCATTTCACCTGTTTCGTGGGCACGAGCCACCAGTGATTTCTGTACCCATATTCTACTCTCGCTATATTCTACAGACTATCAACACTATTAACTCGTTATTTGGAATCCAGCATCAAGAATGTAAAGAAGAGCTGACTTCTACATGTTCAAAAATTCATTTCCAACTTTATTGACTTGGATATTAACTTAAGCTGGACTTTGAACATAATTCCCTCTACTCATGAAATTGATAAGTTCCAGTAATGATGAGAGGTTGAAGCGAAAATGTTATCACTAGTACAGTATTCTTCCTTATTCCTCTCTACCACAGGGGCTTCTTGTGAATAAGTACTCTGGAAAATTAATGCTGGTTTCACTGAAAATACTTTTTTCGTTTCTGAGTGGAAGGTACCTTGCAGACCAGTCATGAACGAAGCAGTTGGTTAATTAGTGAGGTGATGTGGGGAAAGTAAAGGGGAATGTCGCTGTATTGGTAAATGGGTCAGAGGCAGTTGAGTGCACTGCTATCAGTAAAGCCCAAAAGTCTTATTGTGATATTCTTTGGGCCCTATTGTTTTTCCTTCTCATTCAAGAGGGGAGGAAACACTTGTTGAACCTGGCAACCCTTCTGCAAGTCAAATGCATTCAACCTTATTCCCTACTTTGGAAACCTCGAATAATGTGAATTAGTTGCCTGTTAAGCATAATTCAATTGCAGGTTGAAGATTAGTAGTATCTTTCTAACTTAATATTATTGTACAGTATATTTGATTGAAATTATTGTGTAATGGTGACATTCAGATTTTCCAAAAAGCTGCGATCGCTACTCTGCAAAGCACTCCTAAAACTTCAGCTTCCTTTTTGAGAGTGACAGATGCTCGAAGCAAAAAATGTATTTTGAAAAGTATAGAATTATTGTAATGATTCCAGCAATAGCCTACATCTAACCAGTGCTCAATTGAATAAACTCTGTGTACACCTTTCACAACCACTCAACCGTATTATTACGGTGCAATCATAAATAATACTCCATCATAGAAAGGCTTATAATGTGTGAAAGAGACAATAAAGAGAGTGGTTAATGATTAAGACGAGACTTTCAGAAGTTTCTCCACATTCTGAAGAATATAGATGGAAATACGCATTTTCCTCAAGATTCTCCAGCTCTCCGGACTACAAGAGTCGCTTTTTTCATCTCTAGGTCGGGAAGTTTCAGCTCTGACTCACAGCAGATTGACAGAACTAATATTCTCCGCCAATTGAGCATGAGCATCTCATACTTATCCACGCCCTCAGCATTCGATTTTCACTTAAGACCATTCAACTTCGATGAACAGGAAGATAATGAAACCATTCGACCATTCAGTTTGCAACAGAATCCGCTTGAACTTTTTTCATAGGCTCCCGAGTTGGAGTAGATCACTACTACTGTATTCAATGTGATACATCATTCTTAGGAAGCTAAATTCTAAATGATGTCCAATTTCCTACCAAGAGTTAATGATAATGATATTTCTAAATGAATCGTGAATAGAAGATGTTGTTTATTCCTCTGAAGAGAAACCATGTCTAGGAACATCCAAATACGTAATATCACAGTTCTTATCACACACAAGATTATTTATTCATGTTACCATGCTCAGACAACTGGATGTAGGATATTGAAAAGCTATTATTTATTTTGAAGCTTTGTAATCGATAGAGTAGGTACCAAGCAGTATCCTTATACTGGAATGGGTGGTGTTTTTTGAGTTAGAGAGAAAGGTTTTTATTAGTTTATTCCTCATGAACGTTTTTCTAGCTCACTTATTTCATTAAATTTCCAGAGGAAAGTCATCATTGTATAGTTCATTCAATATTCTCTATAACTATGTTTACTGACTTGTTTTCATCGATTTTCAAGGAATATTATTTGTCCAATCTCCACATGAATCCTAATAAAAGCAACAGCAAGTCGAAAAATACAGTTAGTAAGTTAATAATTTGCTAGGGTTTCTTGGGGAAAATAATAGGCTATTGCTTTTGTCTTCCACCGAACTCGCTGATAATGCACTATTTTCAATTGTGAGTAAATCTATTCAGTAAGTTTTGTAGCATCTCAAGATGATAGATTGGAATTAACCAAGCAGCACTAGATAATGACTATTCTGATAAGAAGAAAGTCATAATTTGAGGTGAGTTGCGGCTTCATTTCTCGTTGCGGTCTATTTTACACCATTCGTTCATTAATATTGTTCCCTTGAATTTATAAATGTTTGGCTACGGATAAACGGGTTTCGTATGAGACCGCAGTCTGTAATGAATGTTATAGACAGAAAAATAACGTGATAAGGAAAAGCTAATCACGGGGGTATTATGAATAATGAACTTTATTTTCTTGCAACAAAAGCATACAATATTACAATTGAATAACGAGGAGTATATTTAATAATTCATGAAAATGATCACCGATTCCGATCAATATTCAAAGTCCAATCTCTTCTTATTGGTCATCACTGTCTGAACTCCAAACCTTGAAACGTCTGGAAAACATTATAATTATCGATCATATGTAACACAGATTTGTATAGGCCTATTATAATATCAGATTATGGATCAAGTAGGCTGGTGTTTTAATAGATTGTTATAATGTAAATTACCTCTAGACCATTTGAATATTTTTCAAAATATTCAGGGAAAAGAAATAGTTTTGGACTTAATTTTCTGTGTTTTTATTTAACAAATATATTATTATATTATTTCAAATGAATAAACTAGCAGCAATTGTTCTCTGATGTATTTAATTATCACTTTTGCTTCAGTAAATTATTGCTTACTTGTGTCGCTTGTGATTAATAATCGAAAATTAAAAAATTGCAAAACTGAGATTGACAATCTTGCAGAAGAAACACTTGGGGATCGGATGAATAAGTCACATAATAAATTCATAAGAAAATAAAGAGCCAACCAACAAAGAAATAAATAGTCCAGTGAAGACAGAGTTGAATGAAATATTTTCTCTAAAAAGTGAATGTGGTTTTTTCAAAATACAAACCCACACAGCTCGAATAATAAGACGCACGGGAATTCTGCGGTAGCATTCTAATCTATCCTCAAAATCTTTGTTTGAAAAATCTCGGTGGAACGTGGATGCAGGAAACTGAGAAATACTCATCTTTCCGTCCAGAAGATAAGAAATCCGAAAAATGAGAGTAATATTCTTTAAATCACAATGATGAATAGCAGTACCTATTCTTAGGACTATCCTATATACATACCTCTTAGGAGCTCTATAAAATCATTTCTTATTAGCTTTTTCCTTTTTCAGCAACTTTAGATTGCATTTATAACCGACCAAACACAACAAAGTTTTTGCTCTGATCGCGTGTTTTGAAGTTAACTCTTAACCGAATTAGTTCTTAAACCATATTATATAATTTTTTACCAATGAAGAATGCGTCTTAGGAGACACTGGATTGCTTACGCGCTCTAAATCGCTTCTACGATAACCATAGATTTAAACTTTGGAGTGACCTTGCTGAAAGTCGAGATGGATTTCATAAGTATTGCTAGGATACTCTCATGACTAACTTACATGATAATTATCATGCATCGAGACTGGCGAGAGATTTTTCCGTCTTTAAGATAGGACGCTGCAAGGTTTTATTTCATAATCGTTTCATTTCTGTACATTCATAATTGTCTCTCATATTGTCACTGTACCTCTTTCTCTCCTTGTCCATCCCTTCTCCTCCCATTTCACATCGGTGTGGCTTGATGTACATGCAAGAAGTAATAAGAGCTGTGAAAGGTCTATATGGGAAAATAATGTTAGATAGTAGCAACAAAAGTAAACGTACGAGCCACTCTTGAGGATCAATTTCATGGGGGATTGAGTGGATGGAGACATCTACCAAACTAGGAAAATGACGAAGATAGATACCTCGATATTCATTATTATCAATCCGGGTACCCTTGTACGGGTTGAGAGTGGTTTATTCTCTCTTTCCTTCATATTCTACATCTTATTTACCATCAAAGAGAAAAACAAAAACACATTAGAATCATGTTCTAAAACTGATATTCTCTATTCTTTATCTTTTACCTTTTGCTATTGAAGAGCTAGCTTCATTTTTTCTCTATTCTGGAAGATAATACTAATAATAATTAAGTTCGCTTGCCAAAGTATTCTCGCTGAGAACATTTTAATACTCTCCTATTCACTGTAGGCCAGAGGAAATTTTATATCTCTCATATATCCTGGAACCCCATTGGAAAGAATATAATCTGGAAAAAGCAGTTGCTTATCCCTGTGGGTTTCTCCATCTTCGTGACAGGTTGTTTGGAAATCTTTTAGAAAGAGATTGGGACAATGGATGCTGGCTGAGCTTAGTGTTCAGATCTCGGATTATCACTGTTCTTTGCACGAGAATGTTGCCCGTTCTGCCCATCCTTTTCCTGCTCCCCTCGCCTCGTCTCGCACCTAATCTTCCTTTCTCGAACACTGATTATTCCCGAGGACCTAGACAGATCGTTACTCTCCATTGTGCTGTGTTCTGGTCGCTACAATCCCATACGATTCGTCCGTGCATCAGACAGCTTCTACTGGGTCCAATACAATTCAGACTTTCCTTTCAATCGCCACCAAAGTAGGTTAACACATCATAAATCTGAAGGGTGTTAATCAGAGTGGGATTGATTTGAATGTATAAGTAGGCTTCATAGGAATCGATTGTCATCTATCAACACTGAAAAATGAGTTGTGTTAGTGTTAGTTCATCCTATAGAGACTATTTCATAAGTTTCAATAAATTAAGGCGTTTTCGTCTGTTCCTTATTCCTCGTCAATTTCTGGCTAGTAGCTATAGCCAGTATTTGAACTATCTGACTGAAGTATAATTTGTAGCTCTAGTTGGTCTAGACTACAGTGACGAGATTGTCTTATAAATACAGTCAAGCTAGCCAATCAAAGCGTGACAGTCAGCTGGCTTACACTTTTATCTAGTCACTGTATTCTAGACTATTTCCCAAACAACATCAGTTGTTGAAGAGTACAAGATTTGGAATGAAATTATCTCAGACCATTAATATTGTAATGTGTAATGTGTATTGATAGTCTAAAGGAAATCACAATAATTTTTCAAACCAGCAGCTATAACATAAGAGTTTGAATATCGGCCTAGTGTCATGATGAAATATCAGTGAATTTTCTTAAATAGTAGATTCTTATTACATTTATTGAATGTTAATATTAATTTTACACATTAATTATTAATTACTTATAAATTTACACATTGAATCGATGTCATTTGCGTAGAGAACTTACTTGGGATATGAATCAATTTGAGTCGTATTAAGATCACCTCTTACAATTGGATTAAAATACAAGGGTGAAACCTGTAGAACTTGCTATACAAAATACTAGACGGAATAGCTTGTCGACTTTTCCCTATCAACGTATTTTTATTTCCGCCCCAAATTATATTTAATAGCCCATTGTTGATGTAACTGAAATTCCAATGGAATACATTCATTTTAAAAATGAGTAATCTTGTGGACTGAAGAAAAGAAATGATTCACAGAAGTTGAGTGAAAGCTTACACAAAAATTATACTAACAACAAAATAATATTTTCTATTGTTCACAAACTTCTTTGGCATTTAAAATAGGAAAGCCTATTTATAGCACTTTCCACCCCAATAATTATTTCTGGAGGATGTCACAATGTTTTCGAGTTTCTCTTATTATATCTATATTTTATGATAGCCTACTGGAACATAGCAAAACTGACTGCAGATTATTTGTGAAGTCTATTCGATTACTTTAATTCATACAAGCTTGTAACTCGATTTCATGGCAAGACTGTAGTTTCAACTCTTACAAACAAGGTTTTGCAATTCAAGTAGCATTTTATACGTGCATGTGAGCTTTGCTGTTTTAACTACTCACCAACTGATACAATGTCAAAGCAGGAAACAAGACCTTGAGTTTCAGTATCCGGTGTGATGAGGAAGAGGGGTGCACAGGGAGATCCGTAGGAGTTGAATCCTCAGTAAATAAGATTGACGAAACTTGCAGGCAAGCACCAAAGACTAAGGAGGAAAACAGCATCCAATTATGGCAGACTTGAATCACGTAAGGCATGGATATTTAATAGAAGTTCCAGTTCCAAGTAAGTAGGCTATTTCGAGGCAAAAAGTGTAGGACTTTCTTGTTTGTTTCATAACAAAAGGCTCTACAGAAGAGTATATGATATCGATATTCTGATAAAGAGCATGAACATGAACAATTCTGTTCGATTTCTATTTGATTGGCATGAAGAAGAAAAATGGAATTGTCAAAATACGAAATTAATATGGTAGTTATAACAGTTATCCAAGAGAAATGCTGATTTAATATGCTAATATGAGAAATGTTGACGGATTGAAATGTGAATGGTAGATTTTAATAATGTCTGATCGCCAATCGTTCTGATAATCATGTTCTGCGAAAGCTGATTTTTAAATGGATTCTTGTATTAGAGAATGCACAATAATTCATCAGTTTCTATCAAATTTAGTACTTCTTCTGAAGTTTGCTCCTGTATTACGGAATTTCTTAAGATTTTAACGAAACTATCAATCTTAATAAGTGGATGAAAAATTTCTGCCACTTATGCCAGTCTGTCAATTTCTGCCCCACAGTGGGTCAAATAAGAGCTTCTGCCAGGAGGGAAATATCACTACTTTTCCTTGGTGGTGTTGCCAGTACTTTTGTCATTGACAGGAGCTTTCTTCGATGAAGATTGATTATTGAGCATCGGTTCCCACCAAATGCGAGACTGATAGAGGAATAATTCAAATAAAATTTCATCAAGTATGATTTCCTGTTGGAGATCCACGAGATCCGTCTTCAAATTTCAGCACAGAAAGTTTAATAAAATGGCTAGAATAACTAATTCCAAACGAATAGACTAATCGAACCTTGAATAAGTGTTCAGGCAATATCAATCAGCAAAATTATCAAAAAATATCTGAGTAAGTAATTGAAACATTGCATTTAATTAAGAAAAGCTTCATGAACGCTGCTCTGCAGAACTTAGTTTTTGTTGACAACATCTTCTGATTTTCTCATTTGCTCAGTACAGTTTCTATTATTCGCACGTGTCTAAGCGCTCACGCTTTAATCACTTCAAGTTAACACAGTTTCCCTACAATTGAAAGAAAAATTCTATTTGAAGGTTTCGTTTTTGATGGAAGTGAACACCTATTAATACATGAATCTCAAGTTAACAAGATTGCTTCATTTTGAAAAATTAATAACCATATATGAATTATTATTTCAGTCAGAGTTCTCTATTAATGAATTTCCAATAATATTTCGAAACTAGACTCGCAGCGTGAAAAGAGCCGCTTGTTTGAAAGTGAGTTGATCGAAAATGAAAAAGAAAATAATATGTATTACAGAAAAAAAAAATTGAGAATTTATTCTATTCAATTACACGAAATAGAACTATTTGTCATCAGTTTTAATTTTTGCGTGTGAAACGTGAAGTGTGATTACATAATTTTCTATTGTACTTTTTTTAGAATTCTTAATTGTATTGGGAGAATGCACGATGATTCTCTCAATATGCTTTGGAGAATGAAGAACTTCTTGAAAAATTTGGAATTATTAGAATGATTGCATTGGGAATAACAAATGATTCTCATTAATTTTGTCAGACTATAAGACTGCAGTGCGAAAAAGTCATTAGGTTTCACATTGAATCATGCTGTACTTGACAATCAATAATTCAATCGTTAAAGGCATACTCATCACATCCATAAAAAAATAGCCTCTGGTTCAAACCATAAAATAGAGGGGATGAATTATATTATGTAAAATAGAAGAATGGAACAGTTTTCCGTCAATAATCGATGCAAGAGACTACTAGCAAACTTTGAGATGTCTTTTTTATTTGGTTGTTTGCATAATTCTATAATAGGGTAGTGACTATAAGGGTAGAGCTGGAATACAAAGTATCTGAATTGTTCACACTTGAATCGCTTTTTGAAGTCGATAATTTCCTTTGTTTTATCCTACATCGACTTTTATTTGAAAAAAACAAATATTCCTTCTTATTATCAATTCTTTTCATCTTCAACGAAAAAAGCGGATCCCAGCCCTAGTGAACTAGAGAAAACGATGAGAATAACTGATGACGAAACAAAAGATTTTCAATTTGACAAAATTAGTGGTTCTCCAATTTGAGATAATAAGCCTTTTCATCTTTTCTCCCAAAAAACTCACTCTTGACTAATGAAACAGACAAATCACTGGAATTTCAAATCTTCGTAATAAAAACATCGGATTCCAATCAGACATTGGATTGAACGATTATTTCTTGAGGGCTGTTATTCTAACAACATATTGAATGTTTCTATCCCCCATAATGATATTGTGTACTTGTATATTGTAGATATTGTCTCCACAAAGAACTAAGCAATATTAAAATTTCAACTCATTAATCCTCTATAATTAAGAATCACTCCAACGTTAGGTGGGGCAATTGCCTCAATTAAGAAATTCCAATGACTTGCATAGAAAGCAGCTGCACTGATTATATTCTAGTCAGCACTCTATAACTGCAACTGGAATAGGAATGTTGATTTATATTCCTCAGCCATAATTCAAACAAGATTTTATCGTAGTCATTAATTTCTACATTCCTCAATGCTGCATTTGTTGTAATTCTCTAAATCAAATGGATGAGAATCAACTCTATATTTAACAGATCAGTTGATTAATGATGAATTTACCTCAAATATAAAATTAATGAATCATTTAGCTATTAGACTCAACTAAAATTTCAACAACGCCAGAAAAATTAGTCACAAATCGTTGCAATGAAAAAGCACTTATTCACTCTGGGTTATAGAATGAACCACATTCAGGTAATACAATATATTATTAATCAAAAGATCTCAAGACGATAATTGAGGTATTTATCAATATTTTCCAAGTTATTAATCATTTTCTCATGGAAGTGACCTTTTAAGACGACAAACCAGTACCGTATTCATTTTTTTTCATCTATAATGCATCGAAATTTGTAGGAAGTGGATGAATCAAGCTGGAACATCAACATCAATGAACCAGTCATAGAATTATCATGGATAAAATGTTGTTTATCTATATTCGTTTGTGTAGTATGATTCATAAGCAATGTATAATTATAATATGAGCTATTTTTTATAATTATCTTCAACTCTGTTCATTTCCCATTTCTTTTTTCTATCATCATCTCAAGGGGCGAACACAAGGGGGGGGGGATTGGGGGATATATACCCCCGAAATTGTTTTCTATCTTACACTAGATAGAATGCTCTTTGAAGAGAGTTGCAAGGATTTTCTACAATAACAAGGCTTCAAAACTTCTAAAATATAGTTTTAGGGTACTTTTTTTTAAATTTCACCCTCACGGGAATATCCCTTTGGAGAGGGAAATGGGAATAAAACTGAAACCAAGCATCGCAAGCCCAAATGTTGACCTGCTTGTTAAATGAATGCAACAAGAATATTCTCCTTAATAAAATGTTGAATATTGAAGCAACATGTTCAATTCAACAATTTTCTCAATAAACAACATCTACATGAGACCAATAGCTTGTGTTAAAATCCATTAGGCTACTCTACAATAATAATTAATGAATAAAATTTTCATTATTCAACTCAATATATAACGACTGGAAGAGACCAATAGCTCTTGTTATAATCAATTCATCTACATTTATAATTGGTGAATTCAATTTTCATTATTACTATCTAACTTTCATAAAAACTTATTTTTGATAAATTTATTTATTCAACTTTATTTTACTCGGTCAAAAGATATAATAACTGTTTGTTGGGAGGCCAATACTATCATAGATGCAGTACTTAAGGTAACTATAGATTTTTTCAATACAAGCAACAACACCACCCCCTCACCGGTGAAGGGGTTTTCCTGGGTTCCCCTCTGATTTTTCAATAGGCCTAACCCCCGTAAGTTAATTCCTGGGTTCGCCCTGCATCATCTCTATCACTTTCAGAATAATATCCTAGGTTTAATTTACGTTCAATTCTAATTCATTCATGTTGGATTCATGCATGATTCGTATTCATATAGTGTTATATTCTTACAATTACATACTATGTGTAATCAACTATCTAATTTAGACACGTTCTTTCATGCCTATATTACGGTAGGCAATATGTTACTCTCTTTTTTCAACTTTTTTGGCAAGCTGGCTTTCACAATTTAGTTCATCAATGTTCGATATTAATTAGGTCGGAAACATGGAATTTATACCCTTCTGTCAAACTGAATCATTGGACTACTGAATTCATCATCTCCTTCAAATGCATTACTTCTCAGTACCACAAACAATTCATCCACATTAAAGTAATAGGCCTAGTCTTATTCTTGTTCTAAAACATGAAATAGAATAAGAGAAAAAGCCCATATAAAGAATAGGAGGATCAACAATATAGTTTTCTTAAACTATTTACGCTTGAAAAGAAATGGCAGATTTGAAAGACAGTAAGAGAGAGAAAGAGTTGTTCACGGCATGGAGACGAGCAACTTTCGCGCTGACTGAACGTGAAAGCGGCATACCGAATTTTCATGACTGAAAAGCTCGCCACTATTATTGGCCGCAGGCGCAGTATCTCCTCTCCCTCGACCTCTTTTCCCTCCTCTTTTAGCTCTTTCTTCCCTCCCTCCTTTCCTTTTCTCTCCTTTCCCCTCCTTTCCTCTCCTTTCCTCTCCTTTCCTCTCCTTTCCTCTCCTTTCCTCTTCTTTCCTCTCTCCTTTCTCTCCTTTCCTCTCCTTTCCACACCTTTCCTCTCCTTTCCTCTCCTTTCTTCTCCTCCACTCGCTTTTTCTCTTCTTTACTCCCTACACTATCCTTTTACTCTTTTTTCTTCTCTCCTTTACACTCCTTTCTCCTCTTTTCCCCTTCTCAAGTCACCTTTCCTTTTTCTTTCCTCTCCTCTAGCTTACTATAATTTTCTCTGCTTTCTCCTTCTCTCTCCATTTGCTCCTTCTCCTCTTCCCATTTCGCTTCACCCTTTTCTCTCTCCCTGTAATCCAAATTATTTGCTATCCTTCGCCTCATCTTTTCAATGTTCTCTCATGTGTACACCGAAAGACTCTGCCGTAAAACTTCATGTCGAACGTTATTAAATACTCTCTCTGCTCCCTGAACAAATTGCAAAAAGTTATTCCTATTAATAAAGAGCTCATCAACTCCAATAGGGAGCTTTGCACTCCATTAACACCATCAATGGGTATTATTCCATAAGTGGGAAATTCTCATATATGGGATTTTATTAAAACTGATACTTATATTAAAAAATATTTTATTTACACAGTAGCGCATATTTTATAAATCAAGAATTATAAGGCAATAGATGAAAGGAAAAAATAAATCATAGAACTCTCGACAATGATGTTTAAAAAAGAATGCGTAAATCTGTCAAAGCAGAAAGAGCCTCTGACAAGATATGAAAATGACTATAGCTTGGTAAATATTCGTTCAAGGATTATGAATATTGTCGTAATATTGAAAATTACTTCCTACAATTTTATATCAAATTAATAATTTCTGCCACCAATATTGACCAAGCTTGAGTCATTCTCCCATCTTGCCAAAGGGTCTTCTTTTGTTTGTCAGACTATATTTTATTTATTTATTTTATTTTATTAATACATATATATGCTTATCAGAATTTCTTATCCTATATAGCATGTAGGTTGGCACCTTCACGACAATGAAATACAATATTGATATACCATAAACAGATTCAAAACAAAATACAATATTGATAAAAAGTAGATGAATTATTCAACAAATAGTAATGATAGTAATTACTCTCAACAGAAAAAAGAAGAAAAACTGAAAGAAAAATCGCTTGAAACTACAAGAATAAAATTCCTAAAAACTAATTTAATGAAAAAACTTGTTGAGGTTAATCTCTTTGAAGATACTTTTCAATAAATTAATTTACTAAGAATTACTAATTCTTCTTAATTTAACGTTCTTTTTCAGTTTCTTTAGTTAGATAATTCATCTACTTATCAATATTGTATTTTGTTTGGAATCTATTTATATTATATCAATATTGTATTTCATTTAGTTGAAGATATTACATGCTATAGGGTAATTCTGATAAAAACATATATGTATTAATAAAATAAAATTAAATAAATAAAAACTATGTCTGACGAAACGAAGACCGCGGCAGATGGGAGAATGACTCAAGCGGTCAATATTAGTGCAGGAAATTATTAATTTGATATAAAATTGTAGGGCAATTTTCTCAAAATAATACGACAATATTCATAATCACTGAACGGAAAATATTTACCAAGCATAGTCATTTTCTATCTTGCCGAAACTCTTCTTCTTGGACAAGGCTTTGCATTCTTTTTTAAACATCATTGTCGAGTTCTATGATTTATTTTTCCCTTTTCATCTATTACCTTATATTCTTGATTTATAAAATATGCGCCTGTAAATAAAATATTTTTTGTATCAGTTTTAATAAAAATCCCATATATGAGAATTTCCACTTATAAAGGAATAATACCCATTGATGGTAATGAGACAAGAAGCCGTTTGAAATTGATGCTCTTTGTGAAAATAGAATAACTTTGCGAGACTGTTGGGAAACAGAGAAAATGGCGTTCGATGAAGTACGGCAGAATATTTTTCATTTTATGAAAACATTGAAAAAGATGAGCGAAAATTAGCAAATAGTTTTGGATTACAGAGAAGAAAAAAGGAATTGGCTGGAAGCAAAGAGCTAAGAAGAGAGAAGAAGCAGAAGAAAAATTACGCGAGTAGCTGGGAGAAAAGACAACGAAAGAGGAAAAGGTAAGAGAAGAAAAAATAAGGAATAGTGTAGAAATAAGAAAGCAGTGGAGGAGGAAAAGGAAGGTGAAAGGAGAAGAAGAGGAAGAAGAAGAGAGAAGGAGGAAAAGGAGGAAAAGGAGGAAAGGAGAGAAGGAAAGTGAAGAAGAAAGAGCGAAGAGGAAAAGTCCGAGAGAAGGGTGCGCCTGCGGCCAATAATAGTGGCGGTTTTTCGTCATGAAAAATTCGGCATGCCGCTGCGTGTTTATTCGTCTCCCGTGAACAAATCCTTTCTCTCTTACTGTCTTTCGCAAATTCGCCATTTCTTTCAAGGTAAATAATTTAAAGAAAACACTACTATTATTGACTCCTCTATTCTCTTATATGGAGAAGCTTTTTCTTATTCTATTTCATGTTTAGAACAAAATAAGACTAGATAACCTGTGGATGAAGTATTACTGAAAATAATGCATTTAGTGGAAATTCAGTTTGACTGAAATTTATAAATTCCATGTTTCCATTTAGTAATATCGAACATTGATGAACTAAATTCAACTGCTAAAAAATTGAAAAAAAATTGTGTTGGCCTACCATAATATAGGCATGAAGACGTGTCTAGATAGTTGATTACACATAGTATATTCTCATTAGAATATAACATATATGAAATGCAGTCATACATGAAGCGGATTAAATTGAACGTAAATTGAGATAATATTCTGAGAGCAGAGATGTGCAGGAGCGAACCCAGGGAATTGAAATCTCGGTGAGTGCTTTGTAAAAATCAGGAAAAACCCCCCTTCGCAAGAGAGGGGAGTGAATTATTAAATTGAAAAATCTATAATTACAAATTGCTGTATCTATGTCAGCCGTCACCCTAACAAACATTATTATATCTTTGACCGGTAAATAAAGTTGAATAAATAAATTTATCGTGTAAACAAGTTTCTTTATGAGGATATGTGTAAGGTGACACCAGGTACAAATGAAAGATAATTGTTATAACAAGAGCTATTGGTGTCGATACTATAAGGGGTGAATAATAATTTATTCATTAATTATTATTGTAAAATAGCCTAATAGATTTTAGCACTATTCATGTAGATATTGTTTATTGTGGCAGATTGAACATGTTTACTTCAATATTCAACATTTTATAGGAGAATATTCTTGTTGCATTCATTTAATTTACAGAAATATTTGGGCTGCCACACGGATTTTTATTATTTCCCTCTCAAAGGATATTCCCGTGAGTGAGGGGAACTAAAGAAGTATACTTACAAAATATATTTTTAAGTTTTAAACCTTGTATAGAAACTTTGCAGCTCAAGAGGCGTTATTAGTGTAAAGATAGATGCCAATTTCGGGAATTGTATATTCCCTCAATCCCTAGCCTAGTGATATTAGAAAAAAGAAGATGAAGAACAGATTGAGATAATTATAAGAAATAGCTCATATTATAATTATACATTGCTTATGAATCATTACTATAAACGAATAGATAAACAAATATTTTAATCATGATAATTCTATGACTGGATTTAAAATTGATGTTGTGTTCCAACCCCCAAATTTCGATGCATTATAGATGAAAAAAATGAAGGAATACAATACTGGTTTGTCGTGTAAAAAGGTCACTTCCCATGAGGAAAATGATGTATATGGAAAACATTGATAAATAATTCTCAATTGAGAATAAAAAATTCTTGAAGTCTTTGATTAATAATACACGGTGTATTACTGAATAATGGATTCATTCTAATAACCCAAGAGTAGACAAATTTTTCATACGAGCGGTTTGTGACTAATTTTCTGCGTTAAAAAACGAATTTAGTTGAGTCCGCAGCTAGAATTGATTCATTAATTTATATTTATAGTAAATTCATCATTAATCTATTTGATCTATTAAATATAGGATTGGTCCTCATCCATTTGATTTTAGAGAATTACAGCAAAATGCAGCATTGAGAATGTAGAAATTGTAATTTTGATAAAATCTTTGTTTGAATTATGGCTTTGAGAGAATTATAAAATCAACATTCTATTCGAACCGTTATAGAAGTCTTGACTAAATATAATCAGTGCAGCTACTTTATGCAAGTCGGTAAGAATTTAGTAGGTGTTTATAATTCCTGGCGTTAGGTGACTTTTAAATTATGAGGATAATGAGTTGAAGTACAATATTGTAGTTCTTGTGGAGACAATATCTACAATATACAAGTACGCAATGTCATTATGGGGATAGAAGCATTCAATGTTGTTGGTTTCTTTGTACACTCAAGAAATGATCTGTCAAATTGATTGAATCCGATGTTTTATTATAGTGATTTGAAATTCCTAATTCTGTTTCATTAGTCAGAGTGAAGAAATGAAAGGCAGCCCATGTTGGAGAACCACTAATTTTTGTCAGGTGAAAATCTTTGTTTTCGTCATCAGTATTCTCATCGTTTTCTCCCCGGATTTACTAGGGCACGGGATCCCTTTCTTTTCGTTGGAAAAAATTGATAATAGAAGGAATATTTGTTTTTCTTTCAGATAAAAAGTCGATGGTGAATAAAACTGAAGTATCGACTTCAACGATTCAATGGCTTCAGATACTTATATTCAACCTCTACTACTATAGTCACTGCCTATTGTAAGTGTAAATGTCCATGAAATAGACATCTCAAAATTTACTAGTATTCAAAATCCGATTGTGACGGAAAATATTTATTAATCTATTTTACATAACGATTGCATCCTCTATTTTATGGTTTTAATTGAGAGCTATTTTTTATGGATGTGATGAGTATGCCTTTAACGATTGAATTATTGATTGTCAAATTACAGCATGATCTTGGAAATGTGAAGAAGAACTAATACTTTGATCTGACAAGAGTAATGAGAATCTCTTATTATTCAAATTCATAAAACTCAGAACATAAAGAGACCTTCATTCTCAAGCATATTGAAGAATCATCGCATTCTCAATACAAATTCTAAAAAGAAATTGCAATAGAAAATTATAATCACTTTAAAAATTTTTCACACGTGCGGCCGTAAGATAGTTCTATTTCGACAGTGAATAAGTCAAATTCTTGTTTTTTTAATACATGATATTTTGCTTTATTTTCGATCATCCTTTTCAGACAATACTTTCACTGCTCTCGAAATATTATTAATTCATTAATAAGAGAACTCTGACTGAAATAATAATTCATATATGGTAATGAAAATGAAGCAATCTTGTTAACTGGAGACTAAATAGCCAGTAATAATTCTTCCACTTTAGTAAACCTTCAAATAGAATTTTCTTCAGTATTGGAAACTGTCTCATTAACTGAAGTGATGTATGGTAGCATTTACATTATAATAATAGGAAACTAATACTCAACAAATGAAAGGAAACCTCAGAAGATATTGTCAGAGCAAGCTGCGAACAGCAGTTATCGAAACTTTTTCTTAATTAAATATTACGATATTTCAATTACTACTCAGGAATATTTTTGTATTTCTTTGATTGTATTGCTGTTTAACCATTCAGAGTTCTTCGAACTCTGATAAACACAGATATACAGCATATTTTATTAAAACTTTCTGTGTGAAATTGAACGAATATCGTGGATCAGCAGAAGTCACTCTTGATTATTTGGGCATGACCCTCCACACATCGTCTCGCATTTAATGAAAAACCAATCACTCCAACTTCTTCATCAGCTCGAAAAAAGAGAGCAACAACAATAATTGTCTTCACTCTGGCAGAAGCTACGACCCTTGTGAGGCGAGAGTACACTATGGAGCATCGTGGCAGAAATTCTCTGCGCAAGGATTTCAGGTTAAAAATCTTGTGTTGGCAATGCAAACTTCAGAAGAATACTAAATTTGACAAGAGCTTATTCATTCTCTAATACAGAATCATTTAAAAATCAGCTTAAAAGCTGTTATCAATTTGTTTATGTCGAACATTAAAATCTACCATTCACATTTCAATCCGTCAACAAATTTCATAACTATATGTAATTTCGTGACGACAATTCCCATTTTTAACTCGCATGCCAATCAAAATGGAAATCGAACAAAAAGCATGTTGCATGCTTCTTATCAGAATATCAGTATCATATACTATTTCTGTAGAGCTTTTGATTTATGAAACAAACGAAAGTCACACGCACGCACTCAGCCTTGCGCGGGACTTTGGAACTTCTGCTCCATGCTTGCTACGTATTCGAAGTCTGCCACAGATAACAATTTTCCTCCTTGTCTTTTGGTGCTCTCTTCTGCAGGCTGTAAATACTATCTTTTGAGTTCAGCTCCTGCGGATCTCCCTCTTTGCCCTCTTCATGCTGACTCTTGTCTCTTTGACATTGTATCAGTGGTGATAATTGGGCGGCAAAGCTCACGTGCATGCTTAAGCTGAATTGCAAGAACCTTGTTTGCTGGAAGAATCACGATCTTGCCGTATTGAGAATAGTTACAAACTGTAATTAGTGATAATTGAACTGCAGTAATCTGCAGTCAGTTTTGCTTATGTTGACGGAGCTGTCATAGTAACCAGACCTTGTGGAAGGAGAACTCAGAAACAATCAAGAAAAAAACAGGAACATGTTTAATAGGAAAGATATTATTTTTTGTTGTTATTATAATTTTGTGTAAACTTTTCACTCGGCTCTGTGAATCATTTCTTTTCTTCAGTCCTGAATACTCATTTTAAATAACATTCCATTGATTTCAGTTATCAACAATGGGCTTTATTAGATATAATTTAGGTGAGAATAAAACTACGTTGAATGAAAGATCGCGAGCAATGCAGTACAATAGGACTACCCTTTTGCTGTCAATTGTAAGTGATCTTACTATTGACTCAAAAATTGATTAATATCCCAAATGAATCTACTATAAATGACATCGATTCAATAATAAATTATAAGTAAATTAATAATTAATGTGTAAAATTAATATTAACATTCAATAAAAATAAATAAAGAATTTTACTGGCTAAGGAATTCACCGATATTTCATGGTATTTTAAATTTGATATTCAAACTTTCTTTTAATGTTATAGCTAACAGTTTGAAGTATTTAATGTTTCCTTTAGACTATCAATACATTACATTACGTATTAATGGTCTAATTAATTTCAAATTTAAATCTTGTACTCTCAACGACTGATAATTATTTAAAATAAATCTAGAATGCAATTGACTAGATAAGTGTAATAAATTGACTAATCACCCTTTGATTGTAGCTGGGGCTCACCCAGTACAAATCTCGTCACTGTAGTCTAGACCAACTAGAGCTTCTATACGCTTTCAATCAAATATCAAATACTGGCTATAACTGGCCAGGAATTGACGAGTAAGGAACAGACGAAAACTGCCAATTGAAACTATGAAATAGTCTCTATAGAATGAACCTTTTTACTAACACAACTCGTTTTCGAGTGTTGATAGATGTTTGTCATTCTATGGCTCTACGTCGCCGTCAATCCCGCTCTGATTAACAATCTCTTCAGATTTATATTGTCCATTTGGTGGCAAATTGTTATGGTCAAATGTACCGTTCAGCGACCGAACACAGCTTTGTGGAAATTAACGATGCGGGAATAATCAGTGGAAGATTGGAGTGCTTGAACAGGCAGTGGCTAAGAAGAAATGATGGTACAGGCACATCTCGTAAAAAAGACAGTGATGATCAACTAATCAATGGGCATCGCTGTCTTGTCTCTCTAAAAGATTTCAAATATGCGGGATAAGCGGCTGCTCAGGGTATATTCTCCCAGTAGGGATTCAAAACAGGGAAGACTATAAGGCACCATACCCCGCACGGGAATGGGAGGTGATAAAATGTTTGTAAGCGAAAAATACTTTGGCAAGCGAACAAATTATTATTAGTATTATCTTCAAAGAATAGAGGAAAAAGAATGACTATCGCTCAACTCTTAAAAGGTAAAAGATAATAATGAGAATATCGGATTTTTAGAACATGATTCTAATGTATTTTGTTTTCTCTTGATAAATAAGATGTAAGAATATGAAGGAAGAAGGAAATAAACCACTCTCAACGCCCGTACAAGAGCAGATTGATAATAATGAATGTCGGGCATCTATATTCGTCATTTTTTCGGATTTGGCAGATAATCTCCATCCACTCAATCCCCCATGGAAATTGATCTCAAAAAATTGGACTTTCGCCCGTTTACTTTTGTTGCTGTCGTCTAACATTATTTTCCCATATAGGCCTTTCACGAAAGCTCTTAATACTGCGTACATCAGAAAACACACCAATGTGAAAATAGGAGGAGGATGAATGTATGAAGAGAGAATTTTGGTGACAATATGAGACAATTATGAATGTACAGAAATGAAATTGTTATGAGTAAAACTCGCAGCGTCTATCTTGTGAAAAATCTCGCCCGGGAGTACTCGATAAATGATAATTTATCGCTAATTGTTTAGTCATGAGGAGTATCCTAGTAATAGCCGCCGGAATATCCGTCTCGGCACTTTTTCAACTAGATTCACTCCCAAAGCCCCAAATCTATGGTGAAAAAAACACGGCGCGATTATCAATTAATGTACAAGACGCATTCTTCATTTGGTAAAATTATATAATATGGTTTAAGAACTAATTTAGTAGAGATTCAAACACGTCAAGCAAAAACTGTTGTGTTTGGTCGGTTATAAATGCAATCTAAAAACTACGAAAAAAAAGGAAAAACTGTAAGAAATGATTTTACTGAGTTCCTAAAAGGAGGTAATAGCTATATAGAATAATCCTATGAATAGGTTTTATTCATCATTTGTATTTGAAGAATATTACTCTCATTTTCAATTTCTGCTCTTCTGGACGGAAAGACGAGTATTTCTCGGTTTCTCATCCACGATTCACTGAAAATTTTTGATAAAGGTTTTGAGGGCTTGGAACAGGAATGCTTACGCAGGAATTCCGATAGCGTCTTATTTCGGCTGTGGTAGTCTACTTGAAAAGAGCCACATTCCCACTTTTGAAAATGATTCAACTCTGTCTTCACTAGTTATTTATTTGAACGATTTGAGATTTAACTCTTTATTTTCTTATGAATTATTGTAAACTTATCCGATCCCCAAAATTACACAACTTCTGCAAGTTGTCAATCTCGGACACGCAATTTACAATTTTCGGTGTGAATGCAAGCGACACAAGTAAACAATAATTTTACTGGAAACAAAAATGACAATTAAACCATCAGAGAACAATTATACTGACTTTATTCATTTGAAATAATATAATAATATATTTGTTAAATAAAAACACAGAAAGAAGTAAGTCCCACTTCTCTGAATATTTTTGAAAATATTTAAATGTCTAGAAAACGAACATTATAACAATCTATTAAAAAACACTAGCTACTTTGATAAAATAATCTATTTATAGACCTATACAAATGCAGTATTTTATGATCATTAATTTGTGTTTCAGACGTTTCAGATTTGGAGTTCGAACAGTGATGACAATAAAGGATTGGACGCGGGCTATTGATCGGAATCGTGATCATTTTCATGAATTATTAAAATATATACTCCTCGTTATTCAATTGTAATATTGTATGCTTTGATCAGAAATAAAAGTTCATTATTCATACTACCCCGTGATTAATCTATAACATTCATTACGAACTGCGAGTCTCATGCAATTTATCCATGTAGAACATTTATAGGATTCAAGGAGATATATTAATGACAGATATTAACAAAAACTAGACCGCAATAATATTGCAACTCACCCTCAAATTTTCTTCTTATCAGAATAGTCGCTAGTGCTTTTTAACAGTTGTCTATCATCTTGAGATGCTACAAAAACTACGAGATAGATTTATCTGGTGAAAATAGTCATTATCAACGAGTTCGGTGGAAGACAAAGCAATAACTATTTTCATTTTAAAATTCTACAGTTATTAACTTACTAGTATTGTTTTCGACTTGCTGACTGTATTAAGTTCATGTGGAGATTGAACAAATAATATTCCTTGAAAATCGATGAAAATTTAGTAGATCGGTAAATTTGTATAGTTATAGAAATTGAATGAATTACATACAACTCTCTGGAAATCCAGTGAGCTAGAAAACGTTTATGAGAATAAACTAATAAAAACCTTTTCGCCTCACCCATTCCACATAAGGTTCTTTATTTATTACTACTCTACAATAGCAAGCTTCAAAATAAATACAGTTTTTCAATATCCTACATCCAGTTATTGGCGTGGCAACATGAAGATAAATAATCTTGTGTAATGACAAATTTGTGATATTACATATTTAGTGTTCTAGGCATGGTTTTTCTGGGAGAGTAAACAACATTTATTCACGGAGATTCATTTAAGAAATATCATTATCATTAACTCTTGGTAGAAATTGAACATCATTTAGAATTCTAGCTCTCTAAAATGATAATGCATTGAATACGTAATGTGTTCTCAACTCGAGAATATGAAAAAGTTCAAGCGAATTCTATTACCGCTGGATGGTCGAGATGACATTATCTTCCTGTTCATCGAGAGTTGAATGATGTAAGTGGAAATCGAATAACAGCATGGAATACGCGCATGGATACTCGCTCAATTGGCGGAGAATGTGGTTCTGTCAATCAAGTTGTAGTCAAGCTGAAAACTTAGAAGATGAGAAAAAGCATTTCTTATATCGGAGAGCTGGAGAATCTTGAGGGGAAATGCGTATTTCCATCTATACTATTTCAGGATGTGGAGAACTTGAGTCTAAGATAACAATCATTAACCCTTCTCTTTATTGTCTCTTTCACATTATAAACCTTTGCGATGGGTAGTGATTGCACCGTAATAATACGATTTGAGTGGTGTGAAAGGTACACAGGGTTTATTCAGTGAGCGCTGGTTGGAAATATTATGGAATCGACCACAATAATTCTATACTTTTCAAAATACATTTTTGCTTCGAGCATCTGTCGCCCTCTCCAAAAGGAGCTGGAAACTTTGCGAAAGTAGCGTCGCAGCTTTGTAGTTGTCACTATTAATACAATAATTTCAATCAAATATACTATGCAATGTAAGTTAGAAGGTACTACTAATCTCAGCCTGCACTAGTGTAATAGCTAATCCACATTATTCGGAGGTTTCAAAAGTAGAATAAGGTTGAATGCATTTGACTACGAAAAGGTGCCGGAACTGTGTTGCGTTTCCCCACGAATAGATTTAAAGTATCACAATAAAAAACTGATAGCAGTGCATATTGCCTCGCGAGCCCCATTTACCAATACAGCGACATTCCCCTTTTCCGTCAATTTACACACTAACCTTTGCGCCCCGGCAAGGAAGCCCGCAGTAACCAGAGAGGAATAAGGAGAGCTGCTGCACTAGTGATGACATTTCGCTCAATACCCTCATCATTGCTTTGAACTATCAATTTCATGAGAGTAAGAGAAAGGAATTATGTTCAAAGTCCTAGCTTTTAAACTAATATCCAAATCAGCATTGAAATAATTTTTGAACATGTAGAAGTCAGCTCTTCTTTACATTCTTGATGCTGGGTGGCAATAACGAGTTAATGTGTTGACAATACTGTAGAATATAGCGAGTGTATGGGCCACGAAAATCACTGGTGGCTCGTACCCACGAAACAGGTGAAATGCTGTACAAGCTACAGTAAGAGTATCACGGGCACTTCGAGCTGTTTCGTAGACTTTTGGCCATCGTGACAGAATAGCGCTGTTCGCCAAACCCATATTGATCATTGTAGACTGCAGTGAACTATTCCTTTCAGATTTCGAATTCTATTTTAGCAAAAAGCTACACAGCTCTTTGCATCTATTAAATCATCTCCATACCTCTTCATTTCCTTGATAATATTACCTCAAATGAATCAGAATCCTCTCTCCCGCAAGAAGAAATTAATACTCAATATCACCGTGTATAATACGTCGTTATTCACAAATTATACTACTCAAACTATGTTTGTTTGAATAATTGTTACTTCAAAACACAATATATTTTAAGTACATTTTTCAATTGATTCAATTCACAGGAGCAGAAGTAAATTAATGATGAGATTGTCAGAATAATAGCAACTATACTTGAACAACATTTCAATTTGGCATAGAGTGTTGCGGGTAATAGAATTAAAACAAAAATAATATTCGCAGTATTATGTTTAAGTAACCGATAGCCTACATTCAAACTGTTTATATATTATTATATTCCTTATATATTTTGTTTGTTTATCAATGGCTCAACGGCTATGGCTACCGGCTGGTTGCCAATTTTCTATATCCCTTCCACTATACGGCTCCGTCGAAGTCCCGACTTCAATTAATCGAATATAGTACCAATGTCAGCGACTACTGCGCACTCGGATGATGCAGGTCGCTATATAAATTACCCCTTTTAATTTTCCTATGTCAAATTTTTGGAACAAAAATATCAAATTTTTAAACCGAAAATGCGAGAAAGGGGCTTATCGCCTCACGAAAATTTTGAGAGTACGAAAGACGATGCCATCTCTCGAAATAATATCTCACTACGTCTCAGAAGACCTTATTATAACACTTCTCGCAACGACACCAAGCTATTGTGACAGGAAACTCCGGAAACAGTAATCTACTCAATTTGCGGCGTGAAACTCTCATAGCTGTATCCGCTACGAAGTGGAAGCAAGTATGAGTATTAGAAGGCATATATAATATATAATATATAAAATTATAGGAAAGAACATAGAGTGGCGGGCGAGAGAAACTCGAAATTTGATCGATATTAAGCTAATACCTATCTGATGGTGAAAGTGGCTCGTTCTATTGCACCATGTAATGTATGAAATGAATATAAAATATGACAACATTTTTAAGTGAATGTTTTCTCAAGTGAGTGTTTATTTTATTAAAAAATAAGGCTAGATAAATGAGAGAATGACTCCAGCTTAGTCAATATTAGTTAAAATATTTATTGGAAGCTCAAATTAAAAAGTCATTCCTGATGAACAAATCAATAATTTCAAACAACGTGACCGAACGGAGTCATTTCTCTATGAAATGGTTCAACTGTAAATGCCTTTATTTTTTGATGTAAAATATTCTGATTGTTTAAAATAATCATTCAGTAACAAACTAAAGAAAATCAATATAACAATTGAAAAATATTCTATTAAATTAAATTTAATTTGTATTTCCACAGCAAACTTTCGATTCATTTGATAATATTGAAAATATTGAATGAATGCAAATGAATAAATAATTTTAATAGACATCAGGTAAAAAACATTTGCCTTCGCTACTTTTAATTACAATATATTATTTATCAATACGCAAAGTGTTTTGCTTTTATACATCAACACGCACGAGAGCCGCAGGCCGCACTACAAGGATTTCCAAACTACCATGTTAAATGTGAAGATTGAAATTAAAATTATAATTAAATCTCAGTTGTTATCATTGAATTTTATCTGACAGATCGAGGCGCCCATTTATTCAGGGCTAGCCGGCCGGCCTCGCTTGCTGCCTTCTCCGCTGTAAGGGGGAGCTAAGCCCCACCAGTACCCCGCGGCGGTATAGGCGGTGTAAGTGGCCAGCCGAGGCTAAGCCCCTGGTTTCCCGACAGTATAAGGCGATTGTAAATTGAGACAAACAGGCTTGCTAAATACTGCAAACCTCTGTCGAGTCGAAGCTGAGACAGAACAGGCTAAACCGGCAAACCGCCGTTTAGAAAGAGGATTAAGAAATTTATTGAACACGTATTTCCAGACTGAATTTGGACACTGTTTAAATTCCCAGCATTTTCTGCAATTTATTCTCAAAAAATCTACGAAGAAAAAGCAAATTCTGAAGAAATAGTAAAAACATGGGAATATTTTTTGCTAGGAAAGTAACAGTGGACATTAGACCAAAACTTAATTAAATCATCTTCCAAATTAGTTCATCTACTAATCTCTTTGAACAATTTATTGAACTTACAATTTGGATTTGTCGCTATCAAATTGGAAGATCTATGCAGCTCGCAATAATTCCACAGATTTTTTGAGAAACTTATTATGGCTATGCTTAATCGGATTTCAAAGAAATTTCTTTTAGCATTCTTAATGCTAAGTCTCATGCTGAACCTGCCCACCTTACATTATCGAAAGCATTTTTTTACCGATTTTAGAATTACAAATTTTAAATTTTAAATTTTAAATTTTAAATTTTAAATTTTAAATTTTAAATTTTAAATTTTAAATTTTAAATTTTAAATTTTAAATTTTAAATTTTAAATTTTAAATTTTAAATTTTAAATTTTAAATTTTAAATTTTAAATTTTAAATTTTTAAATTTTTAATTTTAAATTTTAAAATTCTAAATTTTAAATTTTAAATTTTAAATTTTAAATTTTTAAATTTTAAATTTTAAATTTTTAAATTTTTAAATTTTAAATTTTAAATTTTAAATTTTTAAAATTTTTAAATTTTAAATTTTTAAATTTTAAATTTTAAATTTTTAAATTTTTAAAAATTTTAAATTTTAAATTTTTAAATTTTAAATTTTTTAAATTTTAAATTTTAAATTTTTTAAATTTTTAAATTTTTAAATTTTAAATTTTAAATTTTAAAGTTTTAAATTTTAAATTTTAAATTTTTAAAGTTTTAAATTTTAAATTTTAAATTTTAAATTTTAAATTTTAAATTTTAAATTTTCAATCACACTACTTATCACACATACATTTTGAATCACACTACTACTCGAAATGCACGAAATGTGCATACTGCACGAAATGTCCCAGTGGCACTTTGCTTGTTGTCAACTAATCAGGAATGGTAACTAATCAATATGGAGGTGCTCCCGATTCAGAGTGTAATTAGAGCCTTTAAAAGTTCTCGCATCAGAAGCGAATTAGAGAGACTGATGCATTTTCACTTTGAAATGTTTAATCCTCTAATAATCCTTGATAATTACTCGGAACGGTTTTGAATTACCTTGTTTGAAATAGTCATCTACCTATCATCTGATGATTTGTTTTTCACTAATTGATGAGCACACAGTCTCCAATTGATGTGACATAATTGGAAATATGGATGATTTCACAGAAGACTGTATAGAGAATTGCATGGAGAGGTTCCAAAAATTTATATTACTACAATTTCTCATCAGATTCAGTTACGTCTGAATGAGTTCAATATGTTATGTCACTACTGGCCGGCAGACTCGCTTCGCTCGCCTTATCCATGTAGACCCCCGACGGTGTCAGTAAGTCAAACAGGCTCGCCTGCAAATTTTGCTATGATCATCATTATATATTGTTCAACAGGGCCTTTTGGGCTTATTCTATGAATTAGTTCTTTTATTACCTCATTTCAACCTGGAAATGTAATTTGAACGTAATAAGTTCAGTCGTGAAACCCTGGACCCATGGCGATCTTTCCTTCCATTTGGATTCCTGCTCAAATTTTTCCAACACATTGTTTTCCTTATAGTGTCGATTTTTTCCCCAAAAGTTGAAAACGGACTCGCTCACCTTTGTTTTTGCTTGCCTCTTTCTCTGTGTTCCTCCTTCCTTACAATTTTTCTCTTGTTTCATCCCTCTCTATTTATAATTTTCTCCACCCAACCTGCCTATTAGATGGAGAACAATAGTTGGTTTGGTATTTTTCCTTCTCTCTTTTCTTCTACCCTGATTTCCATGAAGCCTTTGATTTTGTTTTTTGTCCATTGTCTTTCAATTTTTTATATTTTTGTTAGTCCTTAGTGTCTGTGATAGATAAATTGAATTGAATTAAAGTCTGATTATATGAAGTTCATGTTTATCATAATAACTAGGCGGCAGGTTCGCTACGCTCGCCTTATCCGTCTAGCCAGGGGCCTGGAACCCGGCAGTGTTAGAAGAGGAAAGTAGAAGGAAATTCTTTGTTCATCTCTACAGTCAACAGGGTCTTTTATGGTTATTTTTTATGATTTTTGTGAATTCTTGAATTAATTTACTATTCTATCACCTCATTTCAACCTGGGTATGTGGTTTAAACGTATTTATTTGTCAATTCTGTGGAATTTGCCAAAAATAAATAAATCAGACATTGCTTCTATGTTTTACATAGAACATGAAAATTGCTTCAGATATTCGGAATCGAAGATATACAGAAATGGGAAAATTCAAATACTTCGAATTATTTGCTTCATTCTGACATGTTGGTTGCCCAACTACGGTTGAAGAAAAAGGAAATTTGTCTTTTAATCGCTGTCACCAACATAAATCAGAAAACGATATCCTGTGAAAATTCAAGTTACTTCTACAATAAAAGGCTTGAATGGTGATCGTAAACTGTAACCAGAAGGAAGAACTATCAACCGTTTGCAGATTATGCGGAAAGAATAAAATTTTATGATTATGTTGGTGGTAGCTTTGAATCCCGCACTATTGCATTTCGAACAAAAGAACATGAAACTTCAAGAATAATTCTATGGCAATTATTGTCATATTCCCATTGTAGAAATAAAATTGAATATCTCTATACCACGTTCTAAAATTTTACTGTTATTTCCAAACCAAGTTCATAATTCCATAAAACCATATGTTCCAGGTCCTAGGATCCAGGATCCTATATCTGAGAGCCGTAAAGGCTCTAATAATGACCAAAAGAATAAGACCCTTAAAAGCTGCTTTTCAAAATTACTTTTCTCACTGATAAGCTCCCAAGCCTACTAGAAAGGATACTTTAAAGCAAGACTGATCTTTGTGATAAGATCCCAATTCTATCACTTCGATCTATAAGTTTTAGTTATTTCTCTGTAGGATCACCAAAATATTTTCTGGTTGTTGGTGTTGAGCTTAATGATAATGGTCAGTCTATTGCGTGAAGGAGTAAACATTCTGTAACAATGGAAATCAATGTTCCTATTTCACGTTTCAGTTCCATTTAACTAGCTCATGAGTCACTTCATAGACATTCATCATTATTAAGACATCAACACATGGTTTCCCACACATGAATTTTCTATATTTAGAAAGAAAAAATGATTAATAACGTTGCAGAGGAATCGAAATGAATTATTTTCGTTTTCAAGTATTATCTAGCCATCAGTGATGTTTATTACTGTAGGATACCTTAATTTCCATTTATACATTATTTGTTTTCCAAAATTGATGAAATGTATCATCAATAATATAATTCTATTTACAAAATGAAGAGAAAAATGTCTATGTATGCGTATAATAAAGTTGGAGAGGAGTTACTATTGGAAAGAACAATGCAGCAGAAGCTCATGAATCCAATTAATTCTGTTTGAACATTGTTGGGTTTCTAAAATGGTCTGAATCACCGGATGGGCTGTCTGAACACTTGTTATTAGCTAATTGAGTTTACTGAGTGAGAATAGTTACCTGGAGGTCATTGTTTCAGAGTAAAACCCGAGAATTTCTATTCTAAAATAAGCTTGACTACTATATTCTTCTGATTGTTTTTTTTTCTAATTGATGATGATATGAGGTACTAGTAGGTAACCTAGGTAGGTACTAGTAGGCGGAAGATTGACTGTCGTTAGTAAAGATAACTAGTCAGTCGTTTACCGTCTCTGGAGAATTGTAATAATTGTTGCATTACACCCTAACTGATCAACTGGATTTTATTCAGAGGTGTTCTGCGCAGTCACTTGGTTACGGAACCTAGCTTATGATTGAGAGGATCAACGTTACCTATAGCCTATTCTGGTTAATGATTATTCACCTCTGCTTTATAGTGAAGTGAATATGGAAGTGGCAACCATTTGGCAGGCATGTGCCCTCCATAGGCTGTTGAGCCATTGACAAACAAACTATTAGGTATTCTTCAACTCTCACTATACTTACTCTTACTACAGAGTGACGCAAAAAACGGATGAATTAGAGTAGTGTTGTACCGGTGCATGTAGGAGAGCTGCCAGAGACCGCAGAGTGACACTATTTTGTACGTTGGAGAACCCAGTTTCAGTAGAGATGGCACAGAGGAACATCGTGTGTTCGCTGTTGAACAGTATTTCTATTTTTAATTTCAATTAATCTGTCATTACTTTAGAGAGTAAGATGAAGTGCGGAATGGTTCGATTCCTGATCGCAACCCGATACTTCATTGGGTGAACTCATTTCGTGTATAAGTATTGGTTGGTTATAAAGAAATAATCGACTGGCCGTACTCCGCAGAATGTCGACACTGTCAGAGCCTCGCTCCTTCAAAGTCCTCACCGATCGACTAGGTGGGTGGTGCGCTCCAACTTTAGGGATGTGCAACTCTTCGATGTTATTGAGTAAATGCTCAAAAGCCATCCGTGAACTCCGAATCTAGTTTTCTATTATTGGGAGTTTCTAAGTTAATCGCGTTCATAAGTCTAGAATTTTTCAATCAACTGACGAGTAATAGAAGAAAGGGATGGCAGTAGGCCTACAGTTTTAAATGCAAAACTCATAATATACCATTTTCACTCGAATAAAGGAGGGGTTGGAATGCCTGTTCTGATACAATCAAGTGAATTGAGCACTTCATGTTAGCAACTCTCAGAAAAATCCGAGGTCTTTGATAGAAGTTCACTTCCAGCCTTTTATTCAATTCGCAGATCGCGAAGTTCTCTGCCGCTCCATCAAAAGAATTGCCTCAGCCTATCTGGTATCTTTCAGTCTGCTTAGTGCTCTAGGGAAAGTTGGAGGAAAATCGAATGTTAAAACAGGAAGGCAGATTTTCCTTCATCCTGAATTTTTTATTGCTTCTCATATTCCATTCCCTCATTCAATCAATACTGTATAAGTGAATTCTGCAAATATCCATTTAACTCATGAAACTTTCGTACAAACGTTTTGAAGTGAGGAGGGATTCGTTATTTTTATTCGAGAAATTATTCAATAACGGGTAAAAATACAGACATCAAAGTCCAAAACGTCTTTTTCCCAAATGTTGATAGAAATATTTGAAATAGAGGCTATGTTCAAAAGATCTTCAAACACTTATCACAATATATTCACAAATTTTCACACTGCGAAATTCAAAACTATAACTTATGAACATTTAAGGTGAGAAATGGCCGAAGATTTTTATAAGATAAAGTCCCACAGTATTCCTCAGACTAGGACTAAGAAAATGGTCAAGCTGACAGCTATCTACATCAGGCATGGCTGTATGTATATTCTAAACGACCAATAGAAAAATCACCTCGGTGTGTTCATTATAATTAAGTGTCAATAAGTGTCTAGTTCGACAAAAAATAGAATAAATTCAACTCACCAAGAAATAACCTAGAGAAAGATTTGGATATGATTATTTGAATAATTTGGAAACCTATTGGACTTTAGTTTTCAGTTTTATGTGGCATCCAGAGTCAGAGAGCGAAATCAAATTGAGACAAAATATAATCGATATATGATATAGATTATCCATAATATACAATACTGTATATATTATTGATGAAATAATATCGATTATATGATCGGTAAGCTGTTAAGTAGGTAAAGAGTACTAGGTAAGTAGGTAAATGGCAGTACTTGGGACACATTTTGAGAACCCACAACGCTATGATCTGTTGCAGTGCATATTGCATGAAAGAGGAGTATTGGTAAGGAGAGAAGTTGACAGAAGAATAATCTGTCATGGCTGGAAAATTTGAGAGCCTGGTTCTCCATGAGTACTGGATAATTGTTCCGTGAAGCTGAGGATAGAATGAAACTAGCCACCAAGGTATCCAACTTCTGGAAGCGGACAGGCACATAAAGAAAAAATGAAAATGACGATTATTGTACAGAAAATAAATCAAAGGAAATGTGGTAAGGATGAATATATGGAGAATATGGATAGATATTTTTGGCATCTTGATATTTGACGCATAAAATGTTTTGATATTTCTGTCTGAACAACCTATGAAGTTTGCTAGTTCAACTTGCCATGTTCATTGTTCAAGTCTCTATTCTGTATTTGTCAGAAATGAGTCTCCATATTCATGAAAAAGTATTTAAAGTATTTAAATTGGAATAAAATGTAACACTTGAGCAACAAACTTGCCTGTTGTCATAAGTTTTAATTGAAATAGAGTTTGATAAGATAACTTGAAGTTCCAGATAGCACACTCCTTGCTATGAAATGATTTGTTGCTGAACAAATTGTAGCTCGCACTCAAACTGCATTACAAATTGTGGATTGATGACAAAATTTAGGTTTTGGTTTCATTACTGAGGAGTGACAACTGGTGGAAACGGTTCATGAGTTAGAAGAGTCGTAACCTACACTGCAGACTGCAGAGAGAAGTGTTATATATGAAATACGTTCTTTCAATTCGTTAACAGTGTCAACCGACCAGGGACGTGTTAAACGAGCTACGTGTCCCTCGGCTTGGAAGCAATTTTCCAAACGCCTCCACCACGAGTTTATGGTTTCAATTGAATCTGCTATCGAGTAACTATAGACTATCAAATCAATTTTTCGTACAGAACGCTGCTACTGAGTCGATTGATGGTCCATTTTGATAGTCCATTCATAAGGACTAAAGATATAGGGTACTTTGGTATAAATGTTCCGATATAATTCGGTTTTTTTTTTAGTTTGTTCTCTTGACCATGGAGTATAGAATGAGAATTTTAATAATATTCACTTTATCATATTCACTCCATTGGATTGATTGAAGTTGAAACGTGCAATAACATCAGAGATATTCGAATGATTCACATAATATTTATTCGATAAATTAAAAAGTTTATCTATTCATTTCAGGCCTATATACAGTACCTTGTTGGGTGAAAAAGTTACATATTACAAAATAGATTGTTGAAAAAGTGCTCTGTTGATATTATTTGTGCGCTTCAATATCTGAGAAATTATTCAAATTTGAAAAGATTCACAATATAATTTGAGGATTCATGAATCAGAGTTATAAATTGAAAAAGTTTCACAATATTTGGGAGTGGGATGAATACTCGGAACAGGTAATTTACTAATACTGCGCAAATACCATATCACTTTGTGTAGAAAATAGACTCACGATTCAAGTTTGAGGATGCGATTCCTCACTAACTTTGTTTTCGAAAGTTTACGGGGATGGCTTTTTGAAGAGTATCAAAGTTTCTCTGTTCATCAATCGAAGAGTTGAGTGTTTGTTATCAGTTGAACGAATGTTTGATCAATAGGACAGTTGAAGTACAAGTATCAGGCTAGAAGGATACCAGAAAACTTAATGACGTGTAACCTATCAGTTACATCCCATCCATTAATCCATTGATGAATATAATGACTTTCTACAAAAATATTCAAGGAAAACGATTTCTTTCAGCAAACTGAATTTGAGATAATCACTCTTTACCCATCGCGTTACATGATGACCAACAAGATGATACATGAAAAGAACAATATTTCATAAAGATTACTGTATCATTCCAGTATGGTCTTGACTCGGATCAGTTAATATGAGTAATGTTAATAACTGGAGGGTCTAAATGCATAGCCTATCATGTTTTTTAATTTATCATTTAAAACAAATAAAAAACATGATTTTTCTTAAGCTATGATGTTTCAGATGATTTCTTACACAATGAAGTTTGAACATTTTTTCATTCTGTTCAATGTCCGATCCGGGCCCGTTAATTTGAGAAAGACTTATCATGAAAAAATTTCTACTATTTCAATCTACTCTACTAGACTTATACAAAATAATCACCGTCTGGATTGAATTTTTAATCGATGACTGTAAATTGCATGAGTGAAATATTAAAAGAAAACACGTGAAACCTAGACCAAGAATAATAATAATTAATTCGAATCTCAATTCATTGCTACACAAATCTCTATCTCTATATATAAAAACCAAATAGCACTGACTGATTCATTCATTCATTCATCACCAGAACTAAAAATCCACTGAACCGAATGCGTTCAAATTTGGCAGGCATGTTCAGTTGGACGTTTAGACGCGCGCTAAGAACGGATTTTGAAAACTTTTCAAGGATACGCCAAATATTTTAGTTTTTCTATAGTTTTTCAATGTTTTCTTCATTTTTTCGAGAACCAATCGGTAGAAGATGTTGATGCCGGCTAATATATGTATATAAATATATTGAGATTCCAATTAATTATTATAATTATAATTATCCAGCAGTTGGTGAGCTGCAATATCTAATAATTCTTCCATCTAGATTGGAAAGTCTGAAGTTTGATATTGTCACCTCTTAAATTGAATTTCAATCTATAAAATATGATAACTGTCGATAGCATCAGTTGAGTAACTAACCAAACCTGGATTTAAAGTGTCTTGAATTTTGCATTCGCAAAGTAAGCCACCAGAATGTAACCGCACATTTGCATTCAAGGGAACGTAAACGTAAAGAAACGTATGCTGAAACCGCTAAACTATAGAAGGATTTATTCCGATTTGCACTGCAATCTAAAGAAATAGCTTTTGAAACCACTCACGTATTTGATCGATGAGTGGAATACCCCGTGTACAGGATATATGATTGGTAAATATTGGGAGTAATCTTTCCGCACTACACTTCTTGCTGACATTGAACGGCATCGTTCAACTCATAATATTGAAATCAGTCAGCCGTGATATTAGACTGTTATGAATGTGAACCGTAGGAATGCTTCCACATACGAGCCACCGTGACAATGAAAAAGGGGACAGCCTGTCAAGAATCTCAATGACAGGGATTTACTTCTCATATGAGGCTTATTTCGTGTCATATGCAAACAAGTACGGCAAATATTGATTAGCATAGGCATACGTTTTCTCTCAAGATTTTGAAACAAAAGCAATCTCGTTCTTTTGAACCTGATTTATATTGTAGAGTTTTAGTGTTGGATAAGTCTCTCTAATAAACATAATCAGAACTCGAAGAATTCATTGTCTCTGATCCCATGTATGGATTCCATACATCACTTCCGTCATAGTTACTTTGAAGAGTAGGAATAATTCAGTATGAATAAACTTAGATTGTTTGGAATAGAATAAATCAGGAGTTGCTTTGAATTGAATCTTTTAAATATCTGTGAAGAAGCATCATCACCATCAAAAGTTTTATCATTCTCAATGCGATAATATATTTTTTTATAGAAGTTAAAAAATTACATCAAAACACGATTTATAGAGAATAATACGAGTTTGAAGGATTTTTCATCATATCATATAAAATAAATTTCACAAAATGAGAGAGAATCAAACCATTACTTGAACCTCAAATATCTCAAACACTTCCCTACAACAACAAAATTTTTAGTTCTTTTCTTATTACGCTTAGCCTGAAAAGTATTAGAATTCTTAATTCCACCTAAGCTAAAAGTATGGTATGTATCTTAATAATTTCTAGAAGTTTTCATTCATTCATCAGTATTGCCGGGAATAGTTCCTAGTAGACTAGTTGATTAACTATATTATTCAGCTGAAAAGGGAACAGACGTCCTGGGAAGAGTAGAGCCAGGACTCACAAGAAATATGGTTGGGTTGGGATAGAGCCGGAGGAAACGCATTCCTTCAGGGATAAGCAGCAGTATCAGTGGTAGCAGCACTCGGGCCCTGGCTCAGCCCATGTCACATCGATCAAGCATGATTTATGTAGCCTACTTGAGTGCTTGAAAATGATCCCTATACGTGGGCTTTGGTTATACGTGCTAGTCTGCGAAGTGTTCCCGATCACACCTTTCCATTAGCTAAACGATTACTTGTGAGCTCACAACCATCCATTGAAAACGACAAAGATGCAATGGGAAGCTCCTGCTTTTTCACGGTGTCAATTGCTTTTCTAACAACATTGGTTCATCTCCTTCCCAATTGTAAAAGACGCAGCAAACGACTATAGAACTCTGTTGATCAAGTTCTAAAGGAAATTCTCAACAGACTTCATTTCCACTTTGGTGTGTTCTCATCCATTGTATCCTATTCAATCATTGTAACTTGAAACCACCGATAAGACAAGATCAGTATACAGAGCAGCACTTCACACAGATACACTATCCAGATTGAGGGTTGAGTGTAAGAGGGGGCCGGCTGCGCCTCAACTTCACCCTCCAAGGAAAAATTTAATAAAGGCAGCAATTCAATTCAGATAATGTTTGATGAGAAAAAACGTTGAAAAGTGCTGATCATATAGAAGTTCTAATAATTTTCAAGTTTATTCAGCTTTCAATAATCATGCTAGAGATTCTTAAACCGTTTTTTGTGATAATGAATTACGACTGATGTTAATCTTGATTAACTTTTTCTCAGGAATGATGAAAATAATATTGAAAGTGAAGTATAATTTGAAGATGAAAATAACTTGGATAATACATGAGAATGTGCAGTGAAATATAATCATGAATAAGATAAGGAGAATCTCATTCATTTCTCAAATTTCATAGTTCAGTTAATAATTTCACATTTAAAAATTGAATAATTCACATGTATTTAATGATTACAGATAGATTCTGTCAATCTGCCTCTGCCATTCTGTCAAACTGGGTTGAAATTAACAAAGTCACTATCGAAAAATGGTTTATGCTTGATTTGTGTCACGGCTCTTCTGTTGTTATTATAATGTTCACTACAACTTTTTATGTTGAAATATATAGTTGATGGCCTTGGTGGGATAGTTGTCTCATTGAATAAAGATCAGACTGAAGAGCAATACTGGGATAAAATACATCAAAATTTTAAATAAAATGTTTCTGATATTTGCTTTTTTTCTTTTTCAGGAGATCAATACAAGGATACACAGAATCTCTGTCTATTCACATTATAGGAAAGGGATACATGCATAGAATCGAATTTGGATTTTCGGAATGAGCTCCATATTAGTCGACCATGATGTGATGTAGATTAGAATGGATTACATGGAATAGCCTGTATGATGTGAAAAACAAAATTCGATTTATATTGTCTCGAATCATTGGTTTTCAATGAAACAGCTTAGTTCAGTTCTCTTTCTCTGACCACCGATTCTAGTATGGATTAATAGTGTAGCCTACAAAGGATAAATAATCAATTCTCATTCCTCCGTGGAGTTTTGAATCCCAGTTTAGTTTGGATGATAGCTACAAACCTGCAAAATACTGCCCGACCGAAATTATGAATATTCTATTCGAATGAAATTGATTAATGAAGAGGCTTCGATACCTTTCTACGATTATTGTAGAATTTTTGAAAATAGCATGTAACAAATATTTGAATGTAATCTTTCCTGCGAATAACTTCACTTTTGCATCTCAAGTAATTCCTTAGAACAGTTTTACATCAATAAATTTTCAACACTAATTGATCAAATGTGAAGAAACACGATTAACTAGCGTATTATTGAATAATAATAATAATAATAATAATAATCTTCATCGAGTGGTAGTGTTCTGAATGAAAATGTGCTTGCTTTTTGATGATCATCATTCATCTGCTCTGTGTAAAATTGTGAAGTAACCAGGAATTGTGAACTGTTTTCAAAAATTGTTTTGTGAATATTTCTCTCACCAACTCTCCTCTCTACGATGATACCAGTGTATAAATGTCTATAATGTCATATTCATGTAGTTTTAGTGAAGTGAAGCATTCGGTGACCATTTAATCCAAACCCATACTGAAAGTGCCAGTTTACTCCGTTAAAAATGATTGAATGTTTCCCTCAATCCTGGATTCTCTTATCTCTACTAATAGTAGAATAGGATAGAAGTTAGGATAGGGTAGAATCTTTGCCTCTATTTTTACCTGGGAGGGCTAAGTAAGGACGAGGATTATAGCCTAGTAGGCTCTCGTTAATAGTAGGTCCATTACTATTCGCAAATCCTTTCTGGGTTAATAATATTGATAAATCAGAGTGAACAGTGTCAGTGCGGCCGATAAAATGGATAACTGTGCGCTTAGTGAGAACTCCACCTGCTTGCTATACGACGAGAATTATGCGAATGATAGCAGTTTGAACGATTCGGCCGTTAGTTGGGTGAGCTGCTCGGATGGGGTTCCAGGCATGCTGTTTTCGGCTTACTTCCAGGCGGCCATTTATCTGACTTACGGTGCGATATTCGTGGTGGCGCTTGTCGGCAACGGGCTCGTCTGCTACGTGGTGCTCTGCTCGGCCCGCATGCGGACCGTCACCAACCTGTTCATCGCCAACATGGCTGTGGGAGACATAATGATGACAGTGCTGTGTGTGCCGTTCAGCTTCGTTTCGACGCTGATCCTGCAGTACTGGCCTTTCGGCGCGCCGCTCTGCCACACTGTCAGCTTTTCTCAGGCCGTATCTGTGCTGGTGAGTTGCTTTATTAGCCCAATCAAATTGTCATTGAATTGTGCCACGACCAAACAGAAATCCTGTTAATTGATTTTATTGTCTTAATCGGTCCATTTGGGTGTTAGTAAGAGTAATCCATGGTTTTCCACCAAAATATCTGGAGGCATAACTTTTGGGAGCCTAAAAATCACGAAATTTTGGGACTTTTTTCAGTTTTTTCACAATATCTCAGAAACCGATTTTTCTATCGATATTTGTATTCGATACTTTTTTAAAGAGCATAAAATTCCCTACAATTTTCATCTCTAAACTTTTTTTTATCTCTAATCGGAAGCGAGTTATAGTTCGTCAAAAATTGCTAATTTTTGTCAACTTTGCGAAAAATCGCTTAATCTAGGTATTTTTCTCATTTTACTTCATTTTAAGCCGTCTATCGTATTATTTATCGTGATTAGGGTGTTATCAAGATGTTTTATTTATTTATTTTTTATTTATTTATTTCCATCAATGCATGTACAATAAAAAATTGTATGGCAATCGTCAATTACATAAAACATTATATACATTATTACTCAGGTTATCAGTTCCTTTAAATCATAGAAACACATTTCTTTCAGCCATTCTTTCAATTTACTTTTCAGATTTACTGTACTTTCAATTATTTTCAGGTGTTGAGGCAGGGAGTTGAGTATCTTCTTACTGATGTGACTTGGATTCTTTTCATAAAACGCCGTCCTATGTAGTTGCAATCTGAATGCGTTTCTTGATCGGGTGTTGTAGTTGTGAAGGTCGGCACCTCTTGTCCACGATGATGCGAGTTTGAGGCCCAGTGCTGCGGATTCAAGAATGAACAGGGAAGGCAGAGTGAGAATCCCTGTTGCTCGGAATAATGCTCTGCATGGTGTTCTAGGTGGTTTCTTCAGCATTATTCTAAGTACTCTTTTTTGAGCTCTGAACACTCTGATCATTTCTGGTGATGTGCCCCAAAACAGCAACCCATAGGTAAGGAGAGGCTGGAAATAGCCATAGTACGCCGAAAATACTATTTGCTGATGCATTGATTTTGTCAGTCTGGAGATTGCAAATGTGGCCTTACTTAGTCTCTTGATTAAGTTGTCTATGTGATCATTCCATTTTAATCCAGAATCCATTTTTATTCCCAAGAAGTTGGAAACATTTGCTGGTTCAATCGGTTGGAGATCAATTCCAAAATCAAAGATGACTGGCGTGTTAAGGTGAGTCATTGAGAAGCTCAGGTAGCATGTCTTCTTGATATTCACTTTAAGAGCATTTGCTTCACACCAATTGTGGATGCCATTCACTACCCGTTCTCCCCGAAGTTGTAACTCCTGACTAGTTTCCCCTACTATCAGGAAGTTGGCATCGTCGGCGAACATGACACTGCTGGCTCCTTCTATATTGCTTGGAAGATCGTTGATGTTTAAGGAGAACAATATCGGAGCAATAATTGTTCCCTGCGGCACTCCTTTCTTCAACTTACAAAATTTAGATCTGTATCTATAATTTACCACTTTCTGATTTTCTGCCTCAATTTCAACCACCTGAGATCTGTCGGTTATGAATGACCTCAACCAATCAAATGCTGATCCTCTAAATCCATAGTGGTGAATCTTTTCCATTAAGATATTGTGGTCCAGGCTGTCATAGGCTTTTTGAAGGTCAATGAACAATCCTATTGCCTTTTTATTATCATCTAGAGCCTCATATATTCTGACCAGGAACTCATTCACGGCGTCAGTAGTGGATTTTCCTTGCTGAAATCCAAATTGGTATGGTGAAATAACTCTATTTATTTTAAGATGCTCTGTTATCGCCCTTACCGCTAGTTTTTCTAATAACTTTGAGAAGCAACTTGTAATTTGTATTGGTCGGAAGTTGCAAACCTCCTCAATAGCTCCTTTTTATGAATAGGAATCACTCTGCCAAGTTTCAGTTGTTGAGGGAAGGTTCCTGTGCTGAACGATAAATTTATCAATGTTGTTACTGGTGCACTTATTGGACCAAAGCATTCTTTTAATATCCTACAAGGTACATCATCTAATCCGCTTGTCATTTTGTTCTTCATTTGTTGTACTGCACAAGAGACGTCGTGGTCCAAAAATACAGGGAATCTTTCCAATACATTATTGACTTGTTCCACGTTTGCTAGTTGCTCTTTAAAGGATAGTTGAGTGCTGGGTTGACTATCTGTGACATTTGTGAAGTACTCATTGCATTTATCTGTTATATCATGCACTGAATTCATTTTAACTCCATTTAATGCTACTGGGTACTTTTTTTTCGTTGTATTGACAACCGTTTCCATTTTTATTAGATTCCATATTGATTTAGATTTATTTTCCGATGAGGCTAGCATCTTTTCTGCATGGGCTTTTTTTGAGTGGTTTATCAAGTGACGTATCATTTGAGACAGGTTATCTAGTCTAGCTCTGATGTCTATATTGTTTGGAAACATTTTTTTAAACAGTAGTAGGTCTTTCTTTTCATCACACGCATGTTTCAGAAGAGGAGAAGCCCATTCAACCTTTTTTATCCTTGTCCTTCTTTTCCTGTAGACAATAGGGAATGATTCGTTGAAAGCCTGGCAGTACATGTCTAAAAAATATTAAACTTTTCATCCAGGGAACCTTCAAAATCGATTGCCTTCGACCAATCCAAGTTTTGCAGCTTTCTTTGGAATTTTTGTTTAGCATAGTCAGAGAATATCCTTGTTGAGAATAATTTGCTTTCATTATAATTTGCTTCCGCCATGGTATATTTGATGACCTGAGCATAATGATCAGAGAGTCCCAGCTCGATTACATCCACATCCTTAGTCTCTATCAGTTGCGAAACAAAACAAATATCAATCAAGGTCGACGACGTCTCAGTGACTCTTGTACAGAGATGTTGAATAAAGAGATGTTGATACAATCACTAAAGATTTAGTGGAAAGGGAAAAGTGCATTCAACGGTAGTGATTGAATTTATAAGATTCGAGATTTAGCACCAATACAATGATCCCGTAAATTTGTAACGTAGAGTCTATAGTTGAGTAAGGGAAGTGTCGTTAAACCTTCCATTTTCATTAAGGTTTCAAGGGGTTAAAGCTCTAGCTGCACGTCTATGGCTTCAAGATTATATAGTAGAATAATCATATAGGCTCATATACATAAATAAATTATGTATCTGTAGTTATAAGACTAGATCTGAGACGGCTCGAGACGCGCAGCTAGAGCCCTCCAGCTTGAGCTGCGCAGCTAGAAGTGCCACCTTAGGGTTCTTATTGTGCTTCCCCACGTAACGTTCACTACACAACTTTTTCCAAGAATAGACTTATATTGTGTCCTAACTTTTTTATCATGTCAAGCCTTTTCATTCAGATAAACATGATTATATTATTGCAAACGATGATAAGTATCTGTACGCTGATGATATAGCTTTGATTTTGAATTCACCAATAGGGGGCTCCAGTAAATGCTAATTAATGAACAGGAATTATTCTGCGAATGTACGGTGAAATGTGAATCAGAAGAAGTCGAAGATAATGGGTTTCATGAATAAAGGTGAACTAACTAGGTGCGAGAAATGGACATTCAAAATGAATAGAAAAATAGAAATTAGAAGCTTTCTGGTTTAAAGATTGAAGAAAGTTGTGTAATGATAGTGGCATAAGTCATGATAACGAGATCAATTTTGGTGTTACATTAGGGCACTGGCTGCTCGTGCCCACAAAACAGGTGAAGTACCCGTATCTTTTACTGTACAGCACTTCACCTGTTTTGTGGGCACGAGCCGCTAGTGCATTAGGGGTACCTATCCACTTGACCAGTTATGAGTCGTGGTATCCTGTTATTTGGTGAGTGACGAGTGTGAGTTACTATACCCTATTCACGATCACTTGAGACGAAATAAAGAGACTTTTTGCATGTACTGGTAGCTATTTTTGTTGGAGCTTGAGGAAAAGCCAAGAACTGTGATCGGCTACAGCTGTTCGACTGCGGCCGACCGTCGTATGAAGTAATACTTCCCTTTACCCGCACACACGCGCAAATAGTTTGTTCATTTCGTCTCAAGTGATCGTGAATAGGGTATAGGTATGAGTGTGTATGAATTCAGCATTGGATGTTCAATTGATTTATATTTTTTATCCTTGACGACACCTAAATGCTATATTCAAACATTGGAAAAATTGGCAGCTGATTCGGTTCAACAAATACCTCGACTCCACTGATCAAGTGAATACTCCTACCCAAGAAAATTATTTCATACTTTAGAACAATACCTAGGGATGCATTCTTGCAGGACCCTCAAGCGAGGCATTTCCATACTCTATACAAATCCCTCAAATATAACAATTGGGTAGAAAAAATTCCATAATGAAGAACAAATTAGACATATGGATGATGAGATGGGTGTTTGAATTAAAGGGGTGAGCTGATAGACCTGATAAGCCATGGATTGCTCATAAGAGCTTTACTTGTTTCATGTACAATTTGAAGGAGGTAGAGGACCTTTATAACTTTGTTGTCTGATACCCTTTTTTAAAGGAATGGAGAATTAAACCGTTAGGGGCAATTTAGAATTAAACATGCCAGGAGATACTCATGTTTACATGAATTCAATTGTATTGTGTATAAATTTAGTTATAAATACCAATTTTCTCACCAATCTATCTATACGCTATATCAATCTAATATTACAAACGGTGTATTACAAACGGTTGTTTGAAATATCATAATAACTATTGCTATAAATTTTTCAAACATTTCATCAACATTCTGCATTCAGTATAGAAAAGAACAAGTCATTTAATCAATTAAGTTTCTTACTTGTGTAATTTATAGTGGGCTATAATGAATTTTATTCAACTTGATATGATTAAAATCAAGAATCCAAGCATAAATACTATGTTATCTATTTGTAATTGGATGAAGCAATCTAATCTAACCACACACCTTGTTCTTTTTCTGCCGTTCTCCTCTGGAACCCCTGAGGTGAAGCTGACTGCCTACATTACAACAAATGACTATTTCTCATTTTTCATCCATTAAAAGCCTCTATGTTGTCTCTTTCGATGTATGAACATCGTGTCAAGACCCTTATCACGATAAATAATACGATAGACGGCTTAAAAAGGAGTAAAAAGAGAAAAATACCTACATTAAGCGATTTTTCGCAAAGTTGACAAAAATTAGCAATTTTTGACGAACTATAACTCGCTTCCGATTAGAGATACAAAAAAGTTTAGAGGATGAAAATTGTAGGGAATTTTATGCTTTTTAAAAAAGTATCGAATACAAATATCGATAGAAAAATCGGTTTCTGAGATATTGTGAAAAAACTGAAAAAAGTCCCAAAATTTCGTGATTTTTAGGCTCCCAAAAGTTATGCCTCCAGATATTTTGGTGGAAAACCATGGATTACTCTTACTAACACCCAAATGGACCGATTAAGACAATAAAATCAATTAACAGGATTTTTGTTTGGTCGAGAGTACTATTTGATTGGGCTATATCAAGCTTTATTATTATGTGTGTTCAAAATTGAACAACTGGTGGCTCGCGCCCACGTTGAAGTGCCCGTATATTTCACTGTACAACACTTCACCTGTTTCGTGGGCACGAGCCGCTAGTTAGATAGATAGATTAAAAAGCATCCACTGCCCTCCTAATAAGGGGGATCTGGAACTTGTCAAGATATTCTAACAGGTTAAAAAAAAAGACTACACAAAAGACAAAGATACACGACATAAGACCGGATAACATTTTTGATCATTCATGTGTAATAGGACAATACTAACTAATGTATTCTTCCTGCGAATAGAAAACATTCTCAGTAAAAATAACTTTGAGTTCGAATCTAAACTTACAGTCATCCATTTCTTTTATGGAGTCAGGTAGTACATTATAAAGTTTAACACCTGTACTCCTGACGCCACGCTTATAAAACGTGGAGCGATGCATTTCATCTCTAAATAAGTGTTTATTTCTTGTATTATGATTAACCTACTTATTTGAGTCCTACTCATAGTGAAATGTATGCAGATGATGTTAGTCTTCTCTTGAAAAGCTATTCACAATCTTGTCTAGAGCTCAAATGCATTGCATCTGTAAAGAAACTAGAAACGTGGCTAGCAGCCAACATATTGATTCTTATCATAGATAAAACAAAAAATATTCCTTTTAGAACCACAGACAGTTTCAATATAAAATTAGAGGATAACACTATAGAGCATGTAAGTGAGATAAAAGAACTTGGCATTAATATAGACAACAAACTTTTCTGGAAGCCACATCTCCAGTTTTTGAAGAAGAGGCTGAGCTCAGGGATTTTTGCTTTAAGGTCACTGAAGCCTTTTCTTGATTTAGAGTCACTCAGAAAAATTTATTTTGGCCTTTTGCACTCCTTATTATCATATGGTATAGTTTTCTAGGGCGGGTCATCTGAATCTTTGGAGGTTTTTAGGGTTCAAAAATGGGCAATTGAAGTAATGGTGGGGGAGTCGATAAGAAACAGTTGCCGACCACACTTAAAGAAATTTAAAATTCTTCTCTTACCTAGTGTATATATTTTGGAGGTCCTTTGCTTTGTTAAAAAAATCACTGCTTTTTTACACGTGGAAATGAAATACATTCCAAGTGAATTGAACAGTTATATGAATATTGATGCGCAATTTATTCCGCGCTGTTGTGCGCCATTTCAAGTAAGAGTATTTTTGCTCGTACAAAATGAATCTGAAGCTGAAATAATCAATCCGATCTCTCAGTGCATTCCACAAATAAATATGGCATAAAGTGGAGCTCATAATTATGTGCAATGGTTTGCTAGCGCCATTATCACAATAAAATTTCGATTGCGAGTATAGATCAAACTACTCTGGTGAGATGAATAATAATAATTGTTCCCAGTTGAAGTGGAAATATCGAGTAGAATCTTCCGATGGATTATAATAGGATTTCCGAGGAGAAATTTCATCATTCTTAATCGGGAAGTTTATTAAGTTAAATATTAATGATGAATGTTGAAAACATAGGTAATATAACTATATAACATATTGAATCCTGAATAATCTAGCTCCCCATCTTTGATAATTCTTGAAGATGTGAGATGAGAGTAGAGATGAAAATGATATTTTGAGCACAAATCTGTTCTGAGGTGCCAGTAAATGAGGAGAAAGGAATTGCCTTTTCTTGCGGAATTTCGATAAACGTTTCGGAACTATTCTATGCTTCTTGCAGAAGCTGCTATTATTAAGAACAACGTGTGGCAATAAATCTTCACTTCCTCTACATTATTCTTGAGAAAATTTCCTCTTTTATCATGACTCTCATTCCTGACTCACAAAAATATCCAATACCATCGGGGAAATAAATATATGTGATTTCTATATTATTGAATCCCTAGTACATAACGTTTTTCTCAAGTTCTACATGGGGTTTCTCCAGCATCTTTGCTGAATTGATTTTAGAATCTCAATAACTTGAAATAGCTCAATTCTTTGTTCTGCAATCTGGTCAAATCCTCCGATAACAAACTTAAGTGGATAACCTGTGCTATGGTTCAAAGTAGTAATGAGAAATTAAAAGATTCTATGATTATCTCACTGGCGGCTCGTGCCCACGAAACAGTGAAGTGCTGTACAGTAAATGATACGGGCACTTCGCCTGGTTCGTGGGCACGAGCGGGCAGTGCATCTCTGCTTATAAGCTACCGCTAGAGTACTTATTAATTCCAGAGTAAATTTATTTGTTCCTCAGGAAAAATGATTTTAAAAAATTATAGATTCCAACACAACATAGCTGAGCCTTGAAAATAATTTTTTCCTAAGCGAAATCATAATAATAATAATTCGTTGCATTACATTAATAAAGATTGAATTTAGCGAGATACTTGAATTGAAACTGATGTTTTTTTTAGCAGAAAACCATTCGAGCTTAGAATTAGAATTGAATCCTAGAATTGACTTCAAGAGAGAGAAATCCTCGCTTGTTTACTTATGGAAAGTTGGCACATGGCAAGCCTATCAATAATTCATTTTCTCTTTCCCTTCAGAAGTTCCGCTGATGTGACTGGAATAGATACATTATATCCATCTATATCATATCAATATAGATCTCCACACATCATATTAGTACTGTAGTTTGCTCGAGTAAACGTTATCCATTGAGGAGAAGAATAAATGTTCATTCCTTGCAATTTCGATTTGATTCTACTAGTTGGTGAAGTGTTTCAAGTTATATTAGCATAGCCTACTATTGCTATTCCATTTCGAAAAAAGAATAAGGGCATTTGAATGCATTATTTTCAAATGCGATAGATTTGAGATAGGAACAACAGTCATAGTAATTTACATTCAATTTATTAATATTATTTTCGATGGCGACTTATAATTAATAGATAGATGAAATTGAATCGAAAAATTGAAAATCTTATCTCAGATCTCAGGCATGATTCTTCCAATAGTGGAAATAGTAATAGTAGGAGCAATTGATTCCTTCAAAAGCGATCGCTATTAATGTTGAAAATTGTCAAATACTGAAATTATAATTTTTTCAAAAGTAACCAACCATGTTATCATGGTTATCAGATATGGAAAGTGAGGGATATATAGAAGTCTGTGAAAACACATTCATAAAGTTCCCGAAATAGTTTATGTAAGGGTTGATTGATTCTTCTTCAAATCATAATTCCAGTATTCAAATCTCAAAAATTACAAGGAGAACACCGTTTGTGTCTGTAAATAAATGCTAATGGAATGACATACTTTACTGTCACTGGACTCATAATGAATAATTTCACTTACAATATATTACAGATGTTCAATATTTAAAAATGTTCGAGAGTATTTCTTTAATAGCTTTCAAAATTAAATTTGAAAAATAAAAACTGGTCACCTTGATTCCGGTTTCAATTTTACTTGATATTCAGCTTAATCAAAAACACGGTCGAAATAATAAAAACACTTGCGAAATAATATGGTTTTTATGCGAAAGATATGATTGAAAAATTATCGAAATTCCATTGTGACATGCATTTTCTCCAGTGAATAATGATGGTCACTCGTGTGCTGCCGCACTTATGCGTTAATGAGAAACAAAACACAGTGACTGACTAAAAAACGAGGCACAATCAATCACGTCACACAAGATATGAGAGGGACAAAAATCTCATCGCCCGTATGACACATCTCGTATGACGCCCATATCACAATAGAAGAATGTTTTTTGTCATAAGCATAGTGTTAATGACTGGTCGTCAATGATAATAATAGATTACATGTCATACACAGATATTGTCCCTTGTCCCTGTCGCTCGTACAGTTTCATTTATTAAGAGCATGTTCAGTTTTCACAAAGAACATCAACCAAAAAATCCGCTGCATCAAAAACAAGAGAACCATTATTGAATCAGAGTATTTAAATTCTTTAGAAGCACTTATATCAAAATTTCGCGATCAATAGTAGATAGAAAAAGCCATTTCTAATAATTATTGAATTTATCCTTCTTTCATGCGCAAAGATGAACACACTTGATCAACTGATATTAGAAATTATTATTAATAAAGATTCAATAAATTGTAACAATATTAATTCTCAGAAAAATATCATTTGATTACTTACTTGGGATGAATCCAGAGAGAGAGAGAGACAGAGAGAGGTTAGATTGGATTTATCCATTCATATAGACATAACAAAACATATTAAGTAAACTTTTTGAGTAGTTGCGAAGGTGATATTGTGGTAGTTATCCATATTAAATGAAAAGACGTGGTCAAACCACTGATTTATTAAAAATTCGAGATACCGGTTTCGGTTGTTACACCATTATCAAACTCTGGTAAACTCCGGAACCAGTATTCAAACCAAACTGTATAAATCAGTTGTTTGACAACGTCTTGTCTTTTAATTTAATATCAAGTAAACTATATAGGATTTAATATTAAGGTCGTTGAAGCAAAAATCCTGATGTCATATCCCCCTTTTTCGGAAAATGGCAGTTGAATTATCAAGCAGATAAAATCTTTTCCTCAAAATATATCTTCAACTCTCAATGAATGATGATCAATAAACAATAATAATTAATTGAGAAAAATATTTATGATTGTTTATATAGAATTTAAATTATATGATAGGCTATTTTAAATCAAGATAAAAATTTAAATTCGGTTATGCATTGAATTATGAAAGCTACCATGTATTCATGATACTTCAATTTCGTCTTTCATCGCCTCTTTCGTACTCACTTTGTTCCTAGGTTTATGTTATACAAGAATAGAATGGATCCATGGGTTCTACCCCCGGGATACTTTATGTAAATGGATGGTGGTTGAGGGAAAACTTCTTGAACAATTAAAGAGCCTTTCCATGAGTATTCGAGATCACAAAGAAAAGCAATCCATCCCCATTATTCCCATCAATATCCTGACTTATTTATTTGAAACTCAACTCTCTCCAATGGATTGAAAGAGGCTAAGAGTATCCCGAAGCACACTCTTGTGTGCAAGTACTCAAATTATATAATAATTTCTCAGTGTTAGAAGATCAGCAACTGTATCATACTACTGTATGTGCCATCGATACAACATACAAATTATAACTTACAGAATGGAGAACTCATTATTAGTTTCAACCACTGGCGGCTCCTGCCCACTAAACAGGTGAAGTGCTGTACAGTAAAAGATACGGGCTCTTCACCTGTTTAGTGGGTAAGAGCCGCCAGTGGTTGAATCTAATGAGTTCTCCATTCTGTAAGTAAAAAAACTTTTAACATGATACCTGTTGAAGGGGTCCGGAGAAAATTGTAAAAATTGCTGTAAAGAAATATTCATAGTCTAATTCAAGTTTCAGATTTTGAATATGGTTAAAATTTGACCCCAAAACTGTTTTTGGAACACCCCTCTTCAAGAATCTCAGCAATGACGTAGTCTTCCTTACAACCTTCTCTGTCCCAAGGGTGGTCAAATACACTTCAATCAGTCATACTATGTTGGTTTATGACTTTTTGGGATAAGAGTTTTGACGAAAAGTTTAGTTCAGCCTAAATCTAGAGAGGATCATTCCCAAATTAGAGGTTCCGTTCTTACTCGTAACTGAAGATATTGCAGATCCTCACAATTTAAACGACCCTCGAAACCATTGTACAGTGAAAAATACCTAATTTCGAGTTTGGCATGCAGTATCAACTCAAGATTGGCTTTTCGAGATTGAGAGAATGCATTCCCACAAATTGTTGTCATCCAAAGGAGACTGTCTTCAAGAAATTACATTCAAAACACCAAATAACAATTAATTTTCGCCATGTTTCAACCACTAATATTGTTAATGTTCATTCCTCTCACTTATATTAAATTTTTCTTGAATATCAAAAAAATAAAAAATAACTAATTGTATAATCAGTCTATGGTATTATGTACAGCTACAAGAATACATGGTAGCTGGATCATGATAGGATAAAAATACATTGATAGGATCATGACGTTTCATGAACCAACAAAAATAGCATTGTATCAGGTGGTGCCTGAAAATCGGCTTGCAGCAATGTTTACAACGTTTATGAGGGTTAATGGAACATCACACTAGGAAGATTCTTAGGTCAACCTCACCGTGTTTTCTAGTATGGGTGATATCATGTGTAGAAACTCAGTGGCTTAAATACTAAACCTACCATTTTTCATAAATGGCATTGATGATTATTGCAGGTGAGCGCTTACACCCTGGTGGCGATCAGTGTGGACCGGTACATGGCGATAATGTGGCCACTCCGGCCTCGCATGGGCAAACGCCACGCCAAAGTGGTCATTCTCCTCGTGTGGATTGTGGCTCTAGCCACTGCACTGCCTATACCACTTGTTACTCGACTCTACGAGCCTTCTCCGTGGCATACTACTTGTCAAAGGTAAATAATACAGTCATTTCATTCCAGGTTCATAATTCAGAGTTAATAGCTTCATTTCTGTTTGAAGGTAGAGCCTACAGAGGAAAACTTGTGAAATTTGACGTCGTTGAAAAACAAAGGTTTTGAAAAGGTATGTCAACAGACTGTAGTCAAACGTGTCACTTCAATAAATCCCGAAAGTTAACTATTATAGTGGATGAATTGTAAAGAATTTGAGTTCTTGACAGGAAAATGAACTTCCATAATTATTTTATCTGTTAAGAGATTATTTGGGTTATTGTTACCTTGAAAGACACACGTTAATCGTGTATTGTAATACAGCTTCAAAGAGCGTCAGACTCAATATTTTGCTCTACCAATAATACAGGATAATATTTCGCTATCAATAATATTTTTTTCAGAAGAGCTTTTACTACTAACTTTTCTGAATCTGTGATTCAAGACTGGGACACTCTTTAGCCTAGGCCTACAAAGTATCCCTTTATAATAAATTTTCACACTCACTAAGGTTTCATAATTTGAGAATAAACAGTGTAATAAATTCAAACATCGATAATGTGATAACTCACTGCTTAATAACTTAATTGTGGAAAATTATGTTGAATTTTGATACTATTTGATCATGAACTTTGAATCTATAATAATGGAGTCCAGATCATTAGTTTGTACGGTTCTACTAAACTCATCAGCGTGATTCGCTACAGAAACGATACAACACGGAATTACTACTCCAAGCAAATTTATTCCACTAGGATTTATAGTCAAACATTTATAATGTTTCGATAACCAAAAATCTCTAGCTCTCCTATTTTAAAATAATTTCCATGGTAAGAATCATTGATATCAAGCTACAGTTCTCTAAGAAATAGGAGTTTATTGGCTCACTCTGGTTTAAAGTTCAATTCTCTCTGTTGTTCATCATTTGAACTTGCAGTTGCAGTTTTGAACTAGCTCAAATCTATGGTGACGCGGATGATTCTGGGATGAACTTCCTCTCGGATTGAGAAGGATTCAGAAGGTAATTATCGGATAACTTTGATGCTCCGTGCCGCTTAGCTAAGCAAAAGACTTTATTCAGTTTGTGACTTCATCTCTCATCATAAGTTATTCAGCTTGGCCTTGCGAATAATGAAACAGTTGGTGCCTGTTCAACTGAAAAACAGTATTTAAGGCAGAATATCTCTTTGAGCTTCATAATGCATAGCATGAAAAAAGCTGTGAGTGGAATAACTTATAAGTACCGGTATCTGGATGGGGAGGTAAGAGGGAAAAAGGAGTATTTATATTACTGACTGTAAATCTGTTTGAAGATCCGGTAAGAGTGGTAAAAAACAGATAAGATTGTGAACCAATGAAATGGAACTGGCGAAGAGAATTATTGGGCGATAGCATGTGTCTTATCGAGTGTGGAGGTTGTAAATCGTACGTTTTCTTACAAGATGCAACCCCGACCTTTTATTGCTATGTCCACCCAGTCGTTGACTGTATGGAATGAAAGAAACCATTCAGCAAATTGTTTTGGAAACAGCCTTTTCGAGACTGTTGAAATTTCGATATGGAAACATATTCAAATTTTCTCACGTAACGTGACATATGACTGGAATGAGTAGATAATTCTGAATTGATTACGTTCTCAATTTGAATTGGTTCCTTATTATTTAATATCTGGTACCAAGCTTCGCTCTGGAGCTGTGGCCGAACTGATGAATTACATAAATATGTTATTGTGAAAAATTAAGGAACCTCCTTGTAAAAAATAAATTCAAAATTGATATGTAGTCCGGTTCCTTGTGTAATTCCGTGTGCAAGTTCGTGAGCATGGCAAGAGACCCTGATATTCTGTTTCTGGGGTATCTAAGGATATTCAAACACTTTGATGGACATCTGAGGGTCGCGTCTGGCTCGAGTAATGGCGGATTCAAAATGGCGGATATTTTAAGACTGCAGCACTCCAAGAAAATGCTTGTAGAATCGTAACCAGTAAACATAGAGACTTCAAATTACCGGCAATCCATTCACAATAAATTTTTCTACAATTTTACAATTTTGGTCATTACACATTTTGTGATAAAATGTAACCTTAATCCAGAAAAAAGCCTTTAAAAAAAATATGTTTCTCAATATCCGTTTACAGTACAAATTTTGTGAATATCATTTGAAAACAACATTTTTCGATAGACTATTGGGAACAAGAGTATTGGCAATAGTATTTGTGATTGATTCCCGTTGATTAGAGGGTTTCATGAATATTTGTTTCCAAGTTATGGATTTCAACATATTTCCTTGTACAAAAAAAAATATTATATTTCCACTAAAAAAAGAGCCAAAACAAATATTTTTATCCTTATATTGAAGTTTTGTACTGGAATATTTTTTGTGAGATTATTTCTAGAAGAAAACCCTACTATACCGCCCTGAATTCAGGTTATTTCAAGTAGGAAGGACTCTTCAAGGATAATAAAATAAGGACCGCCGTAACTTTCGTAAAAGTTGGCGGATCTTGGCAAACCTTAGCTCATTGTTTTCAGCTCGTCAAGGCGGTTGAATTGCATATATTATTTGTAAAATTTGATCAAGATTGAATAATTTCACGACCTTGAATACTTCGAGTTCATCTACATATACCGAGAAAAAAGCGACTTTTTGTGTTAAAATGCGTATATCTTGGATGAAATTGAAATCTTCACAACTTTGATTATCACAAATTCTGTGTTAAAATATAACATAAATCCAGAAAATATACCTTTTTCAAAATTCTCACAACAGTATACATATTTTTCAATAATGATCTTAAAAATAAATTATTCGAGAATTTCAGTAATAAAAGTCTTCACCAATAATTTTTATAATATTTTCCTGGTAATTAATAGGTTTGATCCATATTTTTTCAAATAAAAATTCATAGGTTCTTTGTTGCGTCAAGTTTGCCACTCAGCAGAGCAGCGCACAGAGTCTATTTAATAGCCCTCTTCCAACCTTCAAACAATCTCGTTATATTTATCCTTATAACCTTGTAGGGACCATCCTTTTTTCAACGTTGCAGTGACCATCCTTATTATCATATTATTATTTATATTTATATTTCCTACTGTATATCTGAGTATTATACTATATATTTTATACTGCAAGTTTTAAACTTGTAATTATCATTAAGGATGAGTAAATTTGATTTGATTTCATTTGATTTTATAGATTGGAAATAAGGGCTGATTTGAGTAGAAATATTTCAGGATTATTCATAAGACTCCCTCCGTTTGTCTCTCTATTTTAAATGGTTTCCGTTTTTCGTCTCATTCTCTGGTCTTTGGAATTTATATATTTCTGAACCAGGAATTGACATTATATGAGTGTGAAATCTACCTTTTCGGTAAATAGAGCACAATTTATACTACTTTCAGCATATTAAATTCCATATACGTGTAATTTTGCAGTAAGTTTCCACAATCTATAATCTACTCAGTTTATTCAAGCAGACTACATGAAATCAAATCTTCAAATTTCATAACATTTTTGCAGCATATATATTTTATAATCTACACGAACTGAATTTTCTGAAGTACCGTAATGCAGAAAATAGTAGCTATGATAATAACTGTTATGATCGAATTGAGTAGCCCATGCAAGTTTGACAAAAAAGGGCCTAGCTACAAAAAATGATGGATGACTGGAAATTGTCTTTAACCACTGTGGGCATCCTAAATAAGTTTAATCATGAGATTGTGGAATCTCTATATCCTTGTGAAGTTCTCTACTGGAATACTTCTTGTGAGATCATATTTAAATAAAATAACCACTATACCGCCCTTAATTCAGGTTGTTTCAAGGACTCTTCATGGATGATAGAATAAGGACCGCCGTAACTTTCGTAAAAGTTAACGGATCTTGACAAACTTTAGCTCATTGTTTTCAGCACATCAAGACGGTTAAAATGTATTATTGGTAAAATTTCATCAAGATTGAAGAATTTCACAACCTTGAGTACTTTGAGTTCATCCACATCTCGTATATCGACAAAAATGCGACTTTTGGTGTTAAAATGGGTTGTAGAATTGTAGAATTTAAATTGATTCAATTAATGGATGTGTCTTTGAATATATTGGATATATTGAATGAAATTGGAAGGAAAAATTTGTATTTCAGCTCAAATTGTAGAGCACAAATTTACCCATCATTTTATACGTGGAAATCATGATTTCGATTATCTGAAATTGGATTTATTGAAAAAACAAACACTGAAAATTAACTTTTTCATTTTTCCTTACTATCACTCTCTTCAAAATACAATTGTAGAATTTAAATTGATTCAATTAATGGATGTGTCTTTGAATTGTACGGATTTCAATTCTCTATGATTTAAGATTCAAAACGCATCCATAACTGTGATGAATCTCAATTTAAAATCAAATTTTGGAGATAGTAATGGTAGGGAAAAATGGAAAAGTGAATTTTCAGTTTTTGTTTTTGTTGAAAAATTCAATTTCAGCAGGACGAATTCATGATTTTTATATATAAAATAATATAAGAGTTTATGTTCTACAATTTGGGCTGAAATACAAAATTTTCCAGTCATTTCATCAAAGATATACGCATTTTAACACGAAAAGTCGCATTCGATGAACTCAAAGTATTCATGGTCGTGAAATTATTCAATCTTGATCAAATTTTACAAATAATATATGCAATTCAACCGCCTTGACGAGCTGAAAACAATGAGCTAAGGTTTGCCAAGATCCGCCAACTTTTACGAAAGTTACGGCGGTCCTTATTTTATTATCCTTGAAGAGTCCTTCCTACTTGAAATAACCTGAATTCAGGGCGGTATAGTAGGGTTTACTTCTAGAAATAATCTCACAAAAAATATTCCAGTACAAAACTTCAATATAAGGATAAAAATATTTGTTTTGGCTCTTTTTTTAGTGGAAATATAATATTTTTTGTTGTACAAGGAAATATGTTGAAATCCATAACTTGGAAACAAATATTCATGAAACCCTCTAATCAACGGGAATCAATCACAAATACTATTGCCAATACTCTTGTTCCCAATAGTCTATCGAAAAATGTTGTTTTCAAATGATATTCACAAAATTTGTACTGTAAACAGATATTGAGAAACACATTTTTTTAAAGGCTTTTTTCTGGATTAAGGTTACATTTTATCACAAAATGTGTAATGACCAAAATTGTAGAAAAAGTTTTTGTGAATGGATTGCCGGTAATTTGAAGTCTCTATGTTCACTGGTTACGATTCTTAAAGCATTTTCTTGGAGCGCTGCAGTCTTAAAATATCCGCCATTTTGAATCCGCCATTACTCGAGCCAGAGGCGACCCTCAGATGTCCATCAAGTTGTTTGAATATCCTTAGATACCCCAGAAACAGAATATCAGGGTCTCTTGCCATGCTCACGAACTTGCACACGGGAGATTGTTTTTCTTCATAAGGAACCTGACTAATGATCACCTCTCACAATTTTTTGACAGTCATGAACATGTGTTATAGACTTGAATGTAACTCCATTCACTCCAGCTGGATTGCGTTTGTCAGCTAACGATAACAGCCATTATACGCAGTACTTGGGATTATGCCTGAATAAAGAATATTTTATTCTTTTATTAATCCTGCCAGAGAGATTTCCCAGAAATGAGACCTGGTGCAATCTTATTTTTCCATCACGGTTATATTACATTTGAAATTTCAAGAAAATCGTTAGAGCCGTTTTCCAGATCCGTGGCTCCACATACAAACATACATACATACAGAAATTACTCGCTTAATATAATAGGATTAGGTGTTTCTAATAATTTTTCCAATAAAAGTGAAGACCAGTAACTAGAGAAAATTATTTTCTTCGTTACACTATTTCTCAATACTTAAAAGTAAAATTTTCTCTCATGAAATATTGCAATGCTTCTGTTTGAATCCCTCCATTATTTTCCAACTACAATAGACTATAGTATTTTTAACGAATCTTTGAGCTGTGGGAAGAGTTTTCGATTACAATCAATTCACTTGAATTCCGTGTTTTTTCTACGACTTCCATTTCCAGAGATATGTGTACTTGTGTAGATCGAAGATAACCGAGATATCTCTGTTCATTGTTCGTGCAGATAACGTCTTTCTTACCATTTACTTATTGTTCACAAGACATACATGTATTCAATACTCTTCACTCCATTTGAAATTCCTATCCAAGAACGTTCTTACTTCCCACACGGCAAAGTCTGAATGTTTTTCTCTGAGAGGATTTTTTCTGCAATTGGCAACCAAATATGAAATGAATGAGATTCTAGGTGGTTAGAATTTCATTTTACCAATATTATACGAGAGCAAAAATCTATTCTCTCAAAGTTTTATCATTATGTGATGTTTGATAATCAGGGTAGCAGACTTTTTCAACAGCGATTCTGGTGTAGGTCGAAGTACTGTTTATAGCCTACACTCGCAAATACCATGTATTGTAGAAGGCGAGTGGCGAATTGTGAAAACTCAATGCTCAATACTCTTGTATGAAATCTTGTTCAACGTGAATAGGAAGTGATATTTTGACATAAAGAAATAAGAAAGTTGATGAATTTATTTTGAGAGAATATTATGACTAGTATATCTTGAACATTTCGGAATCATTCGAGTGGAATGGCTGAATAATAGACATTTTAGTTAGAGAGAAGCAAATGAGAACAGGAAATTGATACAACTGAAGAAACAAGTGTAGAAAAAACAACAGTATTGTAGTAGGAGACTACAGAATAAATTTGCGACCCACGACTGGATGCAAACGACTGCTTCTATTCTACATTATTATAAGTTCACATTATTATGTCCATGTAGCCTATATTTTTATTGGTAGGAATTGACTTTTGATTGGTGCTCTTCTACATTCCGCAAGCCAATTCAATTGTATGCTCGAAAACAGAGGCAGTCCGCCATTACAAGACTGGCTCTTACCCACGAAACAAGTGAAGTGCCCGTATCTTTTACTGTACCGTACAGCATTTCAAGTGATTCGTGAGCCGAGCCGCCAGTGCATTATAATCTGGTTTGAAGTAAAAGTCCTGTTGTAGAGTATCCCGATTGCCCCAGCTTTTTTCATTGGATTTTAGTTAATGTTTCTAGATGTTTTTTGTTTGATTCGATAGTTTTTTTTCAGTTATACAGGAAAGAGAGGGCTTATCGTCTTCTCTGGAAGACGGTGTGGTCGTATAATTGTGATAGTGCTCTGGTCAAAAACTATTCCCTGGTTAAGAATAGAATTTTCGAACATCTGATTATCAGACCGACGCGTCCAACGAGTCACCCAAAAGTTTACATTACAGGGAAAAATAATAGTCGAGTCATTCTAGGTTGGAGGTGGAACTAATTGCAACAAAGATGTTTTGGTGTAAATAGCTGACACTACCTATTTTCAAAAAAATTTCCCGGGGTTTTTGTTTTTTTTATATTGGGTTTTTTTTTTCCAAAACGAAGCGTCGGACAAAAGAATCATACCCTTCTTTTAGTAAATGAAATTTGCAAGAGAATGGTGGTAGAATCAACCCTCTTTATCTTTACTGGAAACCGAGTTAGATTTTTCAAAGAATAGGTTAATTTTCAAGATAAACTGTAATTGACTATTTTCAGTTTTTTGTTCGCTCAGATCTTTTTGACATATTCTCTGAGTTGTTCAATTCAAAATCCCTCTGGGATAATGTCCTCTACAATTTGAGACCAAGTAGACCTTTCTTCCTTGTATAGTTTTTGAACTGGAGCAATTAAAAGATATCCTTGTATTTAAAAAAACACTATTTTGAGGGGGAATGGTCTCCAAAAAAATTTATACCGTGCTTGTATTGATATTTTCTCTGATAATAATGTTTTTCAGATCAATTTTCAGCAGATAAGCTACTCACCCACCTGAATTAAGGTTATTTCCAATATTAAGGACCCTTCAAGGATCTCAATCTAAGGATACCTCTAACTATTGTACAAGTCATCGGATCACAACAAACCAAGAAAAAAATTTTAAGCTCAATTGACTCATTCACCTTTTTGAATACACTTTCTTTGATTACAATATGATTGAAAAGTGAAATGAGTAGAATTATGGACCATTCTTTACCTCATAAGAACTAATATTTTTCCTCTTATAAAACAGATAATTGTGGTAATATTATATGCAAATGAGAGATAAAATTGTGTTCTACAATTCAAGACTGATGGCAATTCTCTATCACCAAGGACTTTAAAGATATACTCATTGGTAAGCAAAAAACTACATTTTTTTTGTATATGATGGAAAAGTCAATATTCTCTCAGAAGTTATTTTCCACAATTCTGACCAAATTTGACATATGGTATATGAATTCAGACCGCCTTGATGAGCTGAAAAGAATGAGATATGGTTTGTTGAGATCCGATGACTTTACACAGTTAAGAGGATATCCTTAGATTGAGATCCTTGAAGGGTTAATATTGGAAATAACCTTAATTCAGGTCGGTGAGTAGCTTATCTGCTGAAAATTGATCTGAAAAACATTATTATCAGAGAAAATATCAATACAAGCACGGTATAAATTTTTTTGGAGACCATTACCCCTCAAAATAGTGTTTTTTTAAATACAAGGATATCTTTTAATTGCTCCAGTTCAAAAACTATACAAGGAAGAAAGGTCTACTTTGTCTCAAATTGTAGAGGACAAAATTATCCCCAAAGGGATTTTGAATTGAACAACTCAGAGGAATATGTCAAAAGATCTGAGCGAACAAAAACTGAAAATAGTCAATTACGGTTTATCTTGAAAATTAACCTATTTTTTGAAAAATCCTAACTCGGTTTCTAGTAAAGATAAAGAGATGATTCTACCACCATTCTCTTGCAAATTTTATTTACTAAAAAAAAGGTTCAGTAAGTTTTTTGTCCGACGCTTCGTTTTGACGTTATTCCAAGAAAACGAAAAAATGAGCAAAATTTTCCAATATGGCGGCCAAAAAAACAACTTTCCGACACGAGTTGAGAGTGGGATTTTTTACACGTTAAATAGGAGGGTGTCAGCTACCATTTACACCATAAAACAACTTTGTTGCAATTACTTCCAGGTTGACCCCTGTTTTGAGCTAGAATGACTCGACTATAACATTATCATGAGAGAAGAGAAATTTTTCAGCAAGAATTTAATAGATCGAAATGATTTGATTCATCAATGTTCTACAATCTACACTGCCCCCATATTATATTGAAAACATGATATGCAATAAAAAAAAATCGAACAATGCCACGTGATACTAAATAGAATTTTGTAGATTGACTTTGTTATCTTCGTTTTGCAGGTCTGTTTGTAACGAGCACTGGGACTCGAACTTGGCCAGAGTGGTGTATGGTGTAACACTGCTGGTTCTGCAGTACGCTATACCGTTCTTAGTGCTAGTCTTCACCTATACTAGTATAGCCGTTGTGGTGTGGGGCAAACGTCCACCGGGAGAAGCTGAAAATGCTAGAGACATGAGAATTGCTCGCTCAAAAAGAAAGGTAAATGTACAAAAAGATTTGTTCAAATTTCTATATCTTCTCATTTTTGGATTATTATTATTAATTAGCAGTAGGTGATCTTCAAAATTCAATTTAAAATAGATCGGAAAAACTGATCCATCTTATATTATTATCAATAAGTAAATTTTGTACGTCATCGATGTCAGAGAAGGAGCAGCAGATTTTTTCAACGCTATCAATTTATTATAGAGTAGAAGGAAACGCTGCAGGCAGCGTATGAGAAAAGTTGGTTTGTTGAATGGTCGAAAAAGAGTTTGACATTACTTGTATATTATGGAGGTCGGGTCAACGTAATGAGAAAATATAAGAGAATGAAGAGCATTTGGTAAATTTGAGCGCTTTGAAAAAGAAATCAATGAAAAATGCAGAATGAAATATATATATATATATTTTTTAACGGGTTTACCGGGTACATCCGATCTGTGAACTCACTTACTTGGGTAAGTTGACGTTTCGTCGCCATCTCAGACGACATCCTCGGAACAGACTGACTAGTTGGTTGTAGCCTTCCTTCGCGGACGGAGGGTGTACCTCCTCCCTTCCTCTTCTTCCACGAAATCGGGCTGGCGCTGTGTGTTGAATGAAATTCCTGGAGACGCGTCTGGCTTTTGTGAATTGGTTGGTTTGAATTTGTTAAGAATCAACTTCCATAGTGGAGAGATGTTTAGGCTGTCGTCTCTTTTGTTGAGGAGTCCTTGTCTTTCAATTTCTAAGGCCTCACGTACAACCCTGACTTGAAAATTCTGAATGTTGGCTACTTCTTCGCAATTATTAAAATCTATTTTGTGTCCTGTGTTTTTTTCATGATTGTAGAGGGCTGAGGTAGATTGTTTATTTCTAATACTGAGTTTGTGCTCTTCCATCCTGGCTGAAATTCTTCTGTTGGTTTGTCCTACATATTTTCGGATGCAATCTAGATAGGGGATACTGTAAACACCTTGATTTTCTAATTGAATCTTTTGAGTCAGCTTTTTGATGAATATTGAAATTGGTAGGTGAGGTTTGAAAGCTGGTTTAATTTTGTGTTTTTTCAGTACTCTACCGATTCTATCTCTATTGCCCCTTATATAAGGGAGAACGACTGTTTTTTCAAAACTGTTTTCGTCTTGGGTTTTCACTTCAAGTTTGGGTAGTGATAAATTGTTTTTCAAAGATTTTTGGATAATTCTATTATTGTAGCCGTTTGATTTCAGTATGTTTTTTATCTTCTTTATTTCTTCTGGCTTGCTGTTGGTGTCGGTGAGGTGAAGGGATCGGAAAATTAAACTATTGACGACAGAGAAAGAGTGGGCAGGGTGGTGGTGGTATTCAGCATTCAAATATCTATTTGTGTGGGTGGGCTTTCTATACAGTGAATGGCCTAATTGTCCATTTTGTTTCCTTGTTATTAAAATGTCCAAAAATGGTAAGCTAGCTTCTTTCTCAATTTCAAGGGTGAACTGTATTTTCGTGTGTACCTGATTCATCTGATTTAAAAATTCGAAAAGTTCTTCTTCACCATGTGGCCAAATTATAAAAATATCGTAAACATATCTTTTCCAATAAGTCGGTTTCAATATGGTTTTAGTGAGTGCTTCTTTTTCGAAATGAATCATGAAGAGATCGGCTATTGCTGGAGAGAGAGACGATCCCATAGGCGCTCCTTCGATTTGTCTGTAGAATTGATTGTTGTGGATAAAATATGTGTTTTTCAGGCAGTGTTTGGTCAGTTCTATATATATAATATATAGAACGTTATTTCCTTAAAACACTCGCCGTGAGTTTTTTTATTCGATGGGAACTATTATTTCGAGTAATTTCTAATTCCAGAGACTATAACCACCTAACATTCTGACCATCAGTTTATCAGAAATGAGATAAATATTCAATTACTTGTCATAGTACTTCGTATTTTCATAAGTTGATTCAACCAAAAATCTGTAATTCCCACGAAAAAATGTTTTTAGTCAACATACTCTTGCATATAAAAGATTTAATGGATAATTCAAAGATATCAAATTATATAATGTTTTGAATTTGAAAAATCTGCTATTTCAAACGACTGTTTGAAAGAACTATGACCTATATGCAAGGAACCTGCCTGCCTATATGGTTTTCCATGTTCCCATTTGTGGAAAATGAGGTTATATGGCGAAGTGGAACAATCAATGTGTCTCCCCACTACTAAAAGACATACGCTGAATGAACAAATAATAATGGTTCTAGATGAGTTTGGTCCAAATTTCACAATTTGATCCGGAGATAACAATTCTTGACTTGTTCAGAAATCCTCTTCTGGGTAATCACACTCATATAGTTTGTTGGACTTTGGTTTAGTATCATTATTTGCTGTGGTTTGTCTGGTGAGATTAAGTTGGCGACGGTTTAATTATTATTCTCAATAGCTCATCCGCGGTTACAGAGCAATTTTGTTTCGAACTCCGACTGCAACTTTATTCTAAGCTCCAATTACAGTGAACTCGTAGTGTAGTTAAATTTGGATCTAGTGAGTATTAGAGCTTGAATATAACGTAAATTGAAATTTGTGCAAAGTGTAATCTACATGGTGATGCAGAATCGACAAGAGTTGGTTTGTGGGGAAATGTGATCAATTCGATAAGTAAGATTCGATCATATTACTTCTCAGATTCAATGAGTTCTGCATAATCTAATACTTCATAGACAAAAAAAAAACAATTTTTATAGGCTACTCATTTTCACAAATGCCATAGAGCACGCGCTAGTTTTCGTTTTGTGTAACAGTTACAGCAAAGTGATAATAAGGATTATTTGGAGAGAATTGTAGGGTATTTGGATACGGGGATTTTGAAATCCTCGTAATGCTCCTCATCTCAGCACGGGTTGGATCATTTGACGATGGATAACATCAATTATTGACATGGCAAATACGACCAACCACCACACGCTCCTGAGCTGAATGTATGAGTAAGCCAGAATGGATACTCGCTGACATGACTTGCATATCATGCGAAATTGGTGCTTCACGTGTAATCGCACAAGTGTACAATTCCATGACGGGATTTCAACGAACTTCGCGGTATGGCTACAGTTACATCGGCATTTCTAGTCAGTTGCTATACAACAGGTTATGAATAATTATTATCCATGAACTAGTTCATGTGTTGCACATAATATCAATGTATCATTTATGATGTCAGTATATCCTAGTGAGTGGAGTGAAACAGAGTCTTTTATTGCTTTATCTTATACACGGCACTTATAGACTTATTTGATGTGATAAGTGGGAAGACAATTATAAAGTCATTAATCATTAGGTTTGATAAACGGATAAATCGATCGACATGATGGAAGTAGTTGTTGGATATCCCATCCTTTCTAGAAACTTCTTGCTTTCAATGGAAAAATTAGGAACTTATTCTTCCATCCAGGTTTATCAATTTTAAATTCAAATTAGATTCGTACGGTACACTTGATAATATCAATCTAAAGAAATTCAAAATTCTTAAAAGTTCACTCATTCACCATTCATGGAATGTTTCATTTATATTTCAATATCTCGTTGAATATAATATATAATTGTCGGCTCATGCCCACGGAACAGGTGAAGTACTGTACAGTAAAATATACGAGCACTTCAACTTTTTTTGTAGGTACGAGCCGCCAGTAAATATTATTAAATGAGTTGAATCAGTTTCGAGGAATTTTTATATTTTGGATTGATATCAAATGAAGAACTTGATTTCTTATAGCTGCAATTATTATTTTCTCGAACTGATTAGAATACAGAACGCTTAATTCAAAACATGTGAGTTTCAAGCTCAATTCTATTAGCCTATCGTACTGATTAGAATGCAGAACGCTCCATTACCATTAGTGTTCATGAGAGCATGTGAATTCCAAGCTCTAGTTTTGTGAGAAATAGAATGTAATCACTCAACTTAACACTGTCATGTCATTTTTCTCTTACGCACATGAGCGTTAGCAATCAATAGTTTTAGTTTTCGTAGTTGGTCGATGATAGCTGGAAGTCAGTAGTAGCTAAGGAAATAATATGTGAAACGGACAAGTTGTTGTCGCCCAGAGTTCAACGGTTGAGAAGCTGATTGTTTAAATGTGAAATCTGTTTTGTAGCTAGATTACTATTCTAATTGAAGCAAAAGGACCACTGACCCTGCCAGTGGCGTAACTTTGGTGAGTGGATCAGCTGCTAAACATGAGGGTAGTGCAGCTCAGGAAGGAAATTTGAGAGTAAAGTTGTTAATCTATCTACAACGCAATAGTTCGCGTAAGCTGAAAAGACACGTCCCTTCAAAACACTTTTCATGTAACGGCGTGTCTTCTCAGCTGGCGTGAACACACAATGGCCCACCTTGCTTGATCCTCTTGGGGCCAATAGGAGAGTGAAACCATTGTCCGGAACAGGTCAAGCGTTCGTCAACTGCATTGTGGTTGAGAAAGCTGGGACAATTGGTTTCACTGCCTTCAAAAGTGTTCTCAGTCCCTGCCCGTACGCCCAAATCGCTGACATTATGCGATTCAACTATGATAAGCAAGAAGCCAGGCTGCAAACACCAAAGTAGGGTATTACATAGCAGTCAGAGGTGGATACAGTGTCCAGTTAGTGGAAAATAATTCTTGAATTTCTCCATGATATCATTTTTTTAAGAAAGAAATTGAAATTCTTTCAAGCAGAAACATTTCGAATATGCAAATTTTCAATTAATGGACTGTAACCTTCAACCTTCAACTTAACCAGCAACATAATGTTAGCCCAGCAAACAAACTCTGTTATAGTTCCAATTTTATTTATACCAGTTTTGTTCATGTTCAAAAGTAGAGCAGAAAAATAAAGAATGGATATGTTACTCCTGTGCAGTGAGAAATGCAAACACAATACAGCTTAATGGAATATTTTCAACATGAAAATCTAGTTTAGATGGACGAAGTTTTCATCGAATGAAAAAATATAGACTTCCACAGCCAGAGCTCCTTTCAGATTGAAGGTTCTCGACACTAGGCCTACTGTTAAGTTCTTTATAATGGTGCAGAAAAACTTGATAAACTTTTGTTATCAGGGGAAAGTTTGAAAGTCAGAAAAGCGATTTAAAGTTACACAGCTCTGCTCTCCACAACTTCGTTATCTGTCATGAACGTTCAAAATTTATCGAATCTTTTCATTCTGGAAATTTCAACACTTACAGTAAATTTATTCACATTTCATTGAAATATATATGTTCTGCTTAAAAAACATTGAATTCGGAAGATAAAACTCCAAATATTATGATTATTATTATTCGGCAAATGCAAACGACAAAAATATAACGATACAAAACTTTTGTCTTGACAGACTGATTAACGCAGGGTTTTCCCAGAAAGACATAGGCAATGCAGTAGCGATGAAAGTTAAGTAAGGTTCAAATAATAAGTTAGCTTTTTCTAATTTGCGATTAAGTAGGCTATTTAGTAGGATAACTTCGAAATACGGTGATTCACGTTTTTTGCTCCATAATTGAATATTTTGTAGATGAATAATGATGAAATGGTTTTTCGATAAAAGCCTACTATCGGGGTGCGCGTCGTACGCGTGAGTTGTGCACGAGCGAATATGGTATTCCAGAATTATTCAAATAATGAATCAAAATTGATCATAATCATGATTCATAATCTGAACCAAAATGCCGATCGACGTGCTTTCCCAAACTTCTACGCCGTACGTCACACACATCATACAAACCAAAAGAACTCAGCCATTGAGTGGAAGCTAGCTGAAATGACTCTTTCCATTAACTTTGTTCAAGGGTGGTTTTAGAGAAGCAGATGCAGACGAAAAATTGGAAGATTATTGCGTAGATTAAGATTAAGAAGTATTTCGTAGGTTATTTTTGATAGCGCACTTCATTTTTATCTCTAGTTTCATTAAAGAAATCAATTGAAACGACGTCTTCAAAAATAGTCGACAAACAGCGACATTCTGTCAGATGATACTGTATTCGGAAGCATTACAAACATTGTTTCAGTGTATAGAGGATTAATCTGAATTACATCCTGTCAGCAAACGAATCAAACTTTTCAGCTGGTAAGTCAATTTAAATGAGACAAGAATACAAATATAGATCCTGGCTGGAAGGAGAAGTTTTAGATAGATGTAAATTACATTAAAACAGACCATACTCCGTAGACTTTCATATAACAAAACACCAAAGTTTTTGTTTAGTTTCCAGCAATAGAAACTGAGTACTGAGTAGCTCAATACTGCGACTGTTCCAAAAATAACATCATGTGAAACAAAATTACAGCGAAGTTTCTGGAGACCACAAAATAACACGTTGGAAGAGAAAAGCCACTGGCTGAGCTTGGGATGATGAGCTCATCACAGGTTTTCCATTAAAATTCGTCGCACAGATAGAAGAGAGAGAACACGTAATACAAACAGCATGAGCTCCAATGGAAGTTCGAGTAGAATATCATGTGTGTACCATACTAGTGAACTCGTGATTCAAATGCTGACCTAGTACTCAAATAGACAATCGACAATCATATAAATGAATAATTTATTCAATTGAATGGAGACGTAATATAAAACACTGCTCTATGGAGACAAGAATACTCTATTATGTACTATGAAACTAACAGTATGATAAACAAACAATTATATAATTATGATTACATTACAATAATGATACTCTATAGGAACTCAGAATCAATTTAAGGCCAATATTCAGATCTTCGAATTTTAAGTTTGTCTGTTGTAGTCGTCTTTCTATCAAATTGATTGAATTCAATGGTGATTAAATGATGAATGCTCTATTTCAAAATATTGATGATCTCGATTCTATTTTCATTAATGAAATTTCGTGAACATCATTAGCTTTACATAGAATACACTTAAGAAATACAAGTTCATTGGTGTCTCAAACCTTGTTGTGACGATTGAAATTGAGCAATATTATCATAATATATGAAGATTGAAAAATTCCATTTATTAGTATAATTTATTCATTATACATTGGCTTTATTAATTCCTTATTAGTTTAGGTCCCAAATTTGTCGGAAATATCTAATATTTCTATTTTAAAAGGGATATCGTTGTCTCCAAAAATATTCAAATAAATTTTCACAACCTTCCACATAATCACCATTAAGGGACATATTAATAGACATAGAAAAAATATTCTCCTCGAATATCCGATACATTTTTATCCTTTTTGAATTCTTGAATAACTCCTAGTTACTTACAAGATCTAGTCACTTCTAGTTAATATGGAATCAGATGAACCCAGCAGTTATTGAGAAAAATTCAATAATTTCACGAAAATCTTTAAATCATTTTTATTATACCAATTTTTTTTATTCAGAATAAGAGCCACATCCACAATTATTAATAATACAGAAGAAATGTTATTGGCTATTTTCGAGGAAATAAGATGGGAGTAAGTATTTGAAACACAGCAATAGAAAGATATATCCGATCACACGATACTCCTGCTTTTAAACCGCATTCATTTTTGAAGTAGGGACTGGATCTCCTTTACTTTTCCAGCGATTTTCGCGAAGACTGACTAAATTAGCTCAGTTCAGTCAACAGTCAGGATTCATTGCTGAACTAGCGATCCCTCTCCGATGGACGCTGGGAATAACGGGAATAGGCCTAACTCTGTTTTTTCGAGCGATATTTTCTCGACCAGAGTCTCTGAAATGCAAATTAGAAACCAAAATCGTCCTACGCAGCATTCCACTTAATCGAATCTACTACATAAAAAATAATATAACTCACTTGAAATAATTGGGAAATAAATAAAAATCAAACACCCTTTTTTTGAAAACTTTAAAATTATAAAAAACACATACATGTTTCGGGAGCTAAGCCCATTCTCATTCGAAACATGTATGTGTTTTTTATAATTTTAAAGTTTTCAAAAAAAAGGGTGTTTGATTTTTATTTATTTTTCAATTATTTTAAACAGCCCTAAGTTTTAAAGTTCTTTACTCACTTGAAATTATTGAAGTTGCACTGAACCATTCTCCCATACGGGTTTAAGCTCAGAGAATCTTTTTATTATGCTCAAATAGTATGAATCCAGCTCATGAAAATGAGATCAATTTCTATTTCCAATCATTGCAGATATCTTAGAAGAGATGCACCAAATGCTTCAGAGGAAAACTTAATAATGTTCATTCTAGAAACGAGTATTAATTTTCTTTATAATGATTTCATTTGATTCAACTCATAATTATTACTCTAATTTGTTTCGATGAGTATTTTTGTTCCTACTTCTATTTTCCTTTTGTTACTACTTACTACAACCAGGCCAATATGTATAGTACGGTGAGATAATAAAGTAATTACGATTCAAGGAAATAATTATGGAGAAATGATTCAACTTTTGATGGAGAATGGACCCTAGCAATAAGGTACTTATAATATCATTCTCGCCGTATAGCAAAAAATTGCTTTTCTGATGGTCAACTCAGTCCTTACTAAAGTGCTGTCTAGTAATTGAGTTACTTGTTACTTTCTTCATTCTCTAGACAGAATAGACCTTGTTTCCTTTCAATAGCTCTCCACGATTAATGGGGTCATGTATTTTCTGCAAAATGAAGAAAGTATTGAAAAATAGACAACTAGTTGAATCTTTGTTTTCGACCATGCCGTTAATTCCTTTCTCACAGGAGAGAGTTTTTGGCATAGTTCCTTCACAAAACAACATTATTTTACTCTCAGATCATATTTTGATACTTAGTGCCTTGAAAGTCAAGAGGGGAGGTATTCATTTTGTAGGATTTTGAAGGGGAACGTCCTCACTACCAAAAAACATAAATTCTATTGATTGTTGCAAAGATCTCAACGTTGTTCCAACTTGTAACGAGGACTGGAATACCGTACTCGAGCTGTTGGTATTTGATAGAAATAAGATATTCGAAGCCTTTCTCCAGCAGTCTCATTATGGATATATTTATCGCACTTGAACTTCATGAAAATGCTTCTAAAGTGATATACACTTGAAATATTTATGATGTCAGACTGTGAGAAAGCTATTACTTCTTCGTATAGTATTCCACGACATTTCAAATCTCGTACGCTCTTATCCTACTTCTATAATACACTTGGTAGGCTACTGGCCTACTGCTCTACGCCACCCTTCATCATTCTCATTCCATTTCGCCCATTTCCAAGTGACAAATGAGATGATTATCATAAATATGTCATTTTCCTATCCATTACTACATAGTAGCTATCCTAGTTATGGACGACTGTACTTCTACCCATTATGACGTGCAAACTAGTCATTATAATCTCTCATATTATATATGAGATTTAATCTCATATAATCTCTCATCATGCTTACAACCAATTATTATGATGACATCACAACTTACATTACACTATTTATAAGATCTTTGATCCATATGGATATCAGTATCATGTTATTATATTATAATCCAATCCTTTATCACATGATACATCATAAATAACACATTGAATTCAAAGAGTTATACAGGAATGGACAATTTTCAAGCATATTAAGGCCCGTATCGACAGTGCGAGGCATGTGCCGAAAATGCCTCAAGGTATAGTCTGTCGAAGCAAAAAAGACCCTCTGGCAAGATGGGAAAATGACTCGGTCAAATTTGTTAAGAAATCTAAACAATCTGTTCTACAATTTCAGACCACATTCATATTTCTTGAACCAATATTGACCGAGCTAGAATTTTTTATTTATTATTAATCATCTTTTGACCACCTATAAAAGGGGTATGTAGATTCGTCAAAATATTAAGTCAATATACTTAGGATATAAGTTACTATATCCTAATCATTCTTAGTTACTCATAATGAGCCGTAAATTCCTCAGTTGAATATGCGGAAATATTCAACAACTCATTTTTCAATTTTGTTTTAAAAATGTTACCGTTCAGTTCTTTTAGATGCATTGGTAAAGTATTGAACAATCTTATACCAGCGCTTTTTACTCCCCGTTGGTAAAGATTGATACGGTGAACTCCGTCTCTCAAGTTGTGCCTGTATCGAGTTTCATAGCTATGAAATGCCTCTCCAGTATTAAACTCGTGCTGGTGTCTCTTAATAAAACATATAAGTTCGAAAATGTACAAACTAGGCAATGGAAGGATTTTTAATTCCTTAAAAATAGGCCGGCAACTAGTCCGTCTTGTTTCTCCAGTCATTACTCTCAATGCCCATTTCTGTAGTCTGAATATTTGAATAACATCACTTGAATTCCCCCCAGAAAACTATGCCAAATGTCAAAAGGGAGTGGAATAATGAAAAATATACCTGTCTGAGCGTTTCTTTTTTGAGAAGTGATTTTAGATGTCTAATGGCAAAAATTGCAGAGCTAAGTTTTCCTTTTAAGTATGCCAAATGTGGTTTCCATGAAATATCTGAATCTACAACTATTCCAAGTACTTTTATGTCTTTAACAGACTCTATGTCGCGGTTTCCTATCCTCAAATTAGCCCCTCTTGACGTCCTGAATGAGATTTCTTTAGTTTTACTGTAATTTAAGCTCAGCATATTTGCAGCTAGACAATTATCTAATTTGTGAAGAGTTTCATAACATTGTGAATCCATATTAGATTGACTCTCATTTTTTAGTAGAATACTGACCTCGTCCGCATACAAAACGCAGTGAGCTGGATCTAGATGAGAGGGTAAATCATTAATGTACAGTAAAAATAGTAAAGGACCTAAAACAGTACCCTGAGGTACTCCGCTTCTTGTTTTTAACCATTTAGAACTATATATACTTGGGTGAGATTCAATAACAACCCTCTGATATCTATCTTCAAAATATGACTTGAACCATTTCAAAACCGGACCCTGAAAACCATAGAATTTGAGCTTTTCCAATAGAACTTCTTCATTTACTAGGTCGAACGCCTTTGATAAATCTGCTATAACACCACAAACCTTTGATCCACTATCCACCGAAGTCAGCACCTCATTCATAAAAAAAACAGCATCATTTATAGAAAATCCCGGTCTAAATCCAAATTGTTTGGGAGACAGCAAACCAACGCTATTCAATACAACTTAATCGCCTCAATATAACATATTCGAAAATTTTTGAAAAAACATGAGGATTAGCGACAGGACGATAGTTTTCAGGAAGGACATTATTTCCTTTTTTATGAATTGGAGTAATTTTTGAAAGCTTAAGCTTTGAAGGTAGATATCCAGTCTGCATTGAACTATTGAAAATGAATGTTAGTGGCTTCAAAATCGATATGGCTGATTGTTTAACTAAATAATTTGATATATTTTGGCAATCATAAGATTTTTTATTTTTTAATGACTTTATTGTTTCCTGAAGTTCTTCAGAGTTCAATGGTTCAAAATAATTTAGTTTTGAAGTGCTGGTACGGCAAGTGTTAACATCTAATAATTCTCCCATCTTGCCAAAGGGTCTTTGACAAACTATACCGTGAGGCATTCGCGGCACATGACTCGCACTGTCGATACAGGCCGTTACATGTGATAGAGTTACATGGATTCACTTACTAATATAAATCTTATAAACTTATTTATTGGATAGAATGAAACTATTAATTGTCATCCATTCGTATCTAATCATAGACTTGACATGGAACTCCGTCCAACAAAATATTCAGTCATCTCCCTCACAGTCTCGTTCTCTTTATCCCAATTTCTTTGACATCACCATAACGTCCATAACTCTCATTATCATTTCTTAGTAACTGTCTAGCTCTACACAATCCCACAAATTCTTATTTCTACATCACTCTCACACCACCACTGACAACCTCACTTACTTCTTTGTCAGTTCACTCCACATCCTCTTCGAGCATCTTTCCCGAGTAAGCAGGTAAGAACTTTTCTCCCATTCTACTTGGTGAATTTCAGAAATGCCAGACTGCTAAAGTGATAAATTGCATGAAGATAAAATTACTGCCTTAATACATTCTCTCCTACGACAAAGATACAGAGCCATATTGCTTATACTGTTGAAGTACCTGAGCTGAAATTTTTCATGTTTGTAAATAACTTGTGAATTATTTCTTCAAATTCCTGAGTATTTCGAAACAATCTTCAGCTGAAATTAGTGGCTGAGTAGGCTTGAGAGTCTTAAGCTTGAAAGCCTCGTATCATCTCTATATCATGACCTCTTATTCCTACAGTCACTGTTCCTATTCCCAATATTACCTTATTATTTCCAAATCAAAATGTTTGATTAGTTGATCATCTCATGTGATAATAATGTCATGAGAAGATGAAATTATGTTTCGAACCCACTGTCCCATTGCACTCAAACTTACTAGTTATGCTATTATTAACATTATCAGAATATTTACTATTAATAATAATATCTAATAACATAGTGACGCCAAAAAGTTAGGCGGTATCGTCTGTCTCTTGTATGCTATGAAACCTATCAACAGCTGATTAAAGAATCTCTTTTAATTTTCAAAGCATCATCTAGGTATAGACATATTTGTTTGTTTATGAGGGTGAAGCCCAGATAAGCTCATGGGCTTGTGCTAATGATATGGATGATAGATGACGACTACTTTGAGGTAGTTGGGACCGACGGCTTATCGTCTCCTCCGAAAGACGGGGTGGCCGCATTTATGTGTTTGTGCTGTGGTCAATTGTTTCCCCGCTTGGGACTTGAACCAGGGTCCACCTGGTTATCAGACCGGCGCTTTATCACTCCTCCAACGAAAATTTTCAATTAAAATCAGAAAACAATCTGTAAGGTGGTTTGAATATTAATTGAGACTTATATAATTAATAATTAACAATGGTTAATAGATTTTACTTTAATTAAGTGAATACATAAGATAAGATTCTTAATTGAGATATAGACATTAATATTTATTTTGATTATATTATATTAATCAAAGGGTTTACTACTATTAATAAATTAATAAATTATCATGGGGTACTCGCTTGGCTGCTCAGGAACATTTTGTGGTTAATCTAGATACAATGACTCACCTGACTCTCCATGTTGATAACACTTCACTTTTCCGCGACTTTAATAATTCTAATTTAAAATACAAATACCTGTCTGATGAAGGTTCTACTCTTTCCAGTTGTTCCCTTGATACACAGAGTTATCCTACCCGGACTGTGGTAGCCTGTGATATCAAGAAATACAACTGTCCAGAAAGTAAACCAAATCAGACAGGGAGACGTTACTGTGTCTCTCTGAACGGAATCACTAACAAAACAAGAACAAGAACTAGAAGAAGCAAGAAGACTAAACTCCCAAAAATTTGGAGTATATAAATGGATGAGTCTAAGGCTAGAACGTGAGCCCTCATGGTCACTCCACGTTCATGCCCTTGGTGAGTCAATGTTTACATAATAGAATATAATCATGTTTACTATCATTCGAACGTTTGTTATTGAAAACAAAATAAACTAATTTAAATAACAGTCAGTCTGAATTCTTTCAATAGTTGAATTTTGATGAAATACATTATTTTTAAACTGAAGTGATGTGTATTTATCACAAATCTAATCTATAATTTGATATCAAATTAACAATTTTTGAACCAATATTGACCGAGCTGGAGTCATTTTCCCATCTTGCCAAAATGTCGTCTTTGACAGACTGTGCGCGATATTGGGGGATTTCATTTCCTACATTGAGCAAAATAAGTTCAAGTTGTTAAATCAAATTTAATCATCGATTTTGCAATTTCAACTTTATTTTTGAAGATAGTCTACGCGAAGTAGTACATTCTATAAATACATAGAAAGATATAATTATGGATTATAATCAATTTTGATTCGTGGCTGAATGGAATTACTTCTCTTGAAACGCACTTATAGGTGAGGTGAGTCTTAATTCGCAGCAAAGTTCATACTCGTATGGAACCTTTTAGTGTTGAGAGTGCATTTTCTATCCTCATAATACATGCAATGTACCAGCAAGTATATGTTAAAATAATCTGCATGTTGTATTGATCTATTCGCATAGCAATCTTGATTCGTCTGTAACACAATGAAATAGGGGAAGGAAAGCTCAATATTCTTCTGCTACTCCACACAATCATTCCTCATAGTGCATGTCAGCATACCGTCACAAATTGAATTCGTTATCTAAGTTGCAATAAGATGTGCGCAGATGACGTTTCGATTGGCACAGATCTGGAACTTTTTTCAGTCACTACCAGCTCAATAACAGCTGGATCTGATACGCTGACATCAGGGGTTGAAAGAAAGAGGATGCTTTTAGGAGGATAAGGGTTGACTGCTGAAATGGAATGACTGTGGCCACTTTTTGCGGCATAACACTCAAGTTCAGCTTTCAGTAGCCGTGAATGAGGCTAATCACTGAACAAAGTCCTGCTTGAACTCACTTACTAAAACACAGATCGTGCACGATTAAACTTATGACTCTCACACCAAAATTCATGGCAAACAGTTCAGTCCTGAGGAGTAGGCTGCTGGTGGAGGGATGATGTTACATCATCTCTACGCCATTATCGATCGGTGGTTCTCTGGCCTTTGCAATTACAAACTGGCCATGCATGATTCTAATTGAATTTCCAAGTCGAAATGGGTCTGCACAACAACTAGCATTGTAGTTGCGGTTTTGTTATGGCTAGTCTAGCAGACAGATTGTATAGTCTGTCTAAGCAAAGAAGGCCCTCTGGCAAGATGTAAAAATGACTCCAGCTCGGTCAATATTGGTTCGAAAAATATTGATTTGGTCTCAAATTGTAGATTAGAATGTTTCCTATGATTGAGACCAAATAAGTAATTTTTTAACCAGAATTGACCGAGCTGGAGTTATCTTCTTACTTTCCAGAGGATCTTCTTTGCTTGAACAGACTATATCATAGGGCCTACATGCTTTTATCTCAGACACAATAATGATTAAAGTTATTAAGTAAAAACGATCATATTGGTTCAGATTCAAAGAATACTTTACGCCAAGCTTCAAAATGAATTTTAATTTGTGACTTTCTCATCGTACAATAGCCGACCAAAGTCCAAAATAACATGGCCACTTATGATACAAAACTATTTTTTCCTACAGATAGCAATAAAAGTGCGTCAACACACTGAATACAGTTTCTAAAATGGGCCATTCTCACATGAGTGTCTAAAATACTTTATCTACGGGCGTATTGAAAAATTCCTATTTCAGTTTTACAATTGAAATCATATAATGACTACCATTTCAAAACTGAATCTCAGAACCGTTGTAACGTTGTTGTGGTGGGAAGAAACTTTAAATTAAATTATTTGATCCTTGTATAGATTTATACCTGACCTTATATTATTTCAGATGGGCAATAAGAAGATATCAAAACTTAAAATATTTATAGGTTAATATAATAAATTCTGAAACCATCAAAATTACACACCCGACATAATACAAGGGTATCGTGAATGTAAGAGAATTCAAAATTAAATCACCACGGAAGAAATGGATCTCATCTTTAGAATTGTGACAGAGGTGATTATAAATTAATAACGAAAAGTTATAGTAGCGACATCCCTTGGTTTATTTCTAAAAACCAGAATAAATAAAATCAAAAGATAATAGCAACTGGATACCGGAAATACAAATTACATTATTTTTAGAAATACGGGTTACAATCGTTACTTAAATTCTTAAATATGTTAGTATACATATATACCTTGTGTGGTGAAGGGCCCCCCATAAACTTTCACACTATGTATCACTATTGCCTTTTAATTGCACTTCACTTGGTTGATAAAATATTGGTTTCGATGGAAATTTGAATCTGATCCTTCTGAGGTTTTTCTTTGTAATCCTGATGTGTAGAAGTCCGGGTTTCCTTGGGGTTTTTAACGATATACCCTCGATCCATCTGCGAAGTCCATGCTACAGTATTGGTTTCCTGGTTAATTTCAGCGAGGTGGATACATCCAGGTTGATACATCGAGGTTGATACATCGAGGTTGATACATCAAGGTTGATACATCGAGGTTGATACATCGAGGTTGATACATCGAGGTTGATACATCGACCGCTGAATAGAAATAAATACAAAATACTTATTGTAAAGATACAGTATTGATTTGTAAAACAGCATTCAAGTGAATAAATGCAAACAATACAAACAAGTTGAGGTATCGAAAATTCAATTTTTTAATGAAGAGAAGCTTCTTATAATTTTTTAAAAGAAAAGGATAATAAAGCATCTTTAGAAAATTTAACAAATTTAAGAGAAAAAGTACCAAGAGTTTATAATGAAAAGAAAAGATTATTTCAAAACTTTAGAATATCCAAAAGAAGATCATATTAATTTAATTTTACAATGAAATTTAGTAAACCAAGTTAATAACAAGGAATATGTCTTTACCTGATACAGCGGATTTGGATATTGGTAAAATTTGATAGAAGAATCCAATAACTTAGTAAATTTACATATCAATGAAAAACTAAAATAAAAAAAATCAGGATGAAGCTACTATGTAAAAGAATGAGAATTTAATTAATGTGACTACATCCTGTACTTCAAATAACTTTCAACAAATCTTATAGAAGAAAGAAAATGTCTATCTGAACTGGTTGGGAGCTGGATTCGAAGTGAATTGAAATTAATAGAGGAGCAAAAGGTACAAGGCTATCCCCACTCCTAAGCAACTGTCGATCAAGCAGAATTTTGTTCAAGAAAGAGAGCGACCAAGCAACATACAAAGTAATGAAAAAGGAGGAAAAATATAGAGAGAAATCTACTAAAATAATAAGCTTGTAATTGCAAGAACAATGATAAAGTTGTTTTTCAAGTAATTCGAAAAACAATTTTATCAAGTAATGGAAAATTTATTAAATGTTTTTGGTTGAAAAACAAGATAAATGAATCATGTTATTTCATACCATTACACCGTGTCATAATGAACGTTTTTCGATACAGGAGGAACTTTACAATACAGTCCAAATTCCACTTTATGATACATTCCTTGTTTCGTTTTGAAATCAGGTGATAAAAAGTAAACAGTGTTCAACTAACCTCAAAATCAAAACTGCGACTGGGATTGAGTAGCCTACCAGTATTTTTTCGTCAATATTTCAATTTATGTATTTGAATATTTAACTAATTTGAATAGTCCAAAGTTTAAATAGTTAAATATACTTTTAACTTTGTTAGTGAATATGTTAATAACTTTTACTTTTACAACAACACTCACGATTTTGTTGCTTGTTGAATGCGTTTTGTGGTTCTGACTGATATGTTATTTTTAACATATTTAACAAGTAATAAGTTGATTATCATAACAGTTCAAATAGGATGAAGACAAAAGAAGTTAAATAAACGATGGTATGTTGATTTTTATAATAGCATACACTTACAGATAGCTTGATACTGGTGGTCTATAGCTTGATACTGGTCTGATACTGATAACTACATTGGTGGTCGTAGATAAAATAGTGTAAGCAACGGTTGTATTAGGCCTTTATAGCATTTGTGAGATATTTAGAGCACTTGCTTTGCTTGTGGCTCTAACTTACATCTCACCTCATGCTATAAAGGCTCCCATTATACAACCGTTGCATAAACTACTATTCCAGTACTTGGTGAAAGGAATATTAGCCTGATTGGTATTCCTCCTGGAACACTTTGTTCATCATACAATCTTATTGGATTTTTCAATTTGGTATGAACGTTTTCTCCAAGAAGTGAATTGGCTTAGTTTAATCTTATTCATTCATTTATTTATTACAAGAATGGAGTAAAAAAATTCATCTTATGTTTCTCCGTGATACATATTATATCATTCATGGATAATGTGATGAATTAGTTAGTGTTTTTATTGGTAATTAAAAATTTTCAAGTTTTTTTTAAATATTTTTTAAGAAATTGTGTGAATTGTTTATTTTTAAATATAGTTACTCTGTCTTGTGGAAGAGCATGCCATATATTTTCGATTATATCTTGGTTCATAGGCCACATAGAGTTCTGGTTTTTACAAGTTGATTGGTAGCCTACTATCCAACACTACAATTTAAGCAAAGTTTTCATTGGATTCGGTGTTAATTTGTTTTCCAATTGAATAAATGAAATTTGAAATGATACAATTTATTTACCTGGGCCCTGGCTTATAAAGATTTACAGCTTGTTTCTCTGATGAAAAACAAGCGATTGGGATTGTAGATTCACCAATAAAACTCTCGAATTACAATGTTCCAATTTTTGGAAAGGATCAGCTGTTGAATCAACGATCAGCCAAAACTCACTAGAAGACCCTAACATTCGAATCCAAAATGGCCGCGATGGTTCAAGTGAAATAGGAAATACCATGTATTCTTTATTCTTTCTTTACAATTGCAACTTGGTTTCCAAGTATTTTAAGCAAAGGATGAATGAGTGATGATGAATAATGAAGGTTTAAGATGTAGGTTATATGTCTATGTAAATTGGTTCAGACGAAAAATTCACGATATTGCTGTTCAAACTCAAATCATCGCGGCCATTTTAGATTACAAGGCTAGGGTCTTCTGACTTGGTTTGTTTACGATTTTCTTTGTAGGTTATGATAATATTTTAGCAACAATAATGATTCCTGTTCAAGTCTCACTATAAAAATAATGATTGATGTTTATTATTAAATATATTCATAATAATAAATCAATTTCTATATCAAAATCATTAAATTAGGAGCAAAGTTTTGGTTTTGAAGGAATAGCATTGGACTACTCCGATATTCTATTCACTTGAGGTAAATTCATTTCATGTCATTTTTTTAATCAGCTGAAACTGTAGAATTTACATTTTATTGGAAACGTTTATGAGACAGAAACACCCATAAAATCAACGAATTATGAGTAATGTGGATTGTAAAATGTTTATAAGCCACGGCCCATTGCATAAACTACTATTACGCACTAGTGCGTAAAGTAATATGGGTTTTCCAGATTTTCAACCAATGACAGAGGAGGAAGATCTTGAAAATGTGTTTCCAAAACTGGTGGATTGTGTACATTCAATGTATCAGTCAATTCTGTCAGTATTTTTTATCAGTCCACTTATTCAGTGCATCCTATCAGTCCACTCTTTCAATCCATCAGTTCAGTTCATCATTCCATTGTTTCAGTCCATTCTGTCAGTTCATTGTCATCAGTCCATTCAATCAGTGAATTTCTCAGTCCATATTATAAGTGTATTCTGTCTCTTCAATTTTACATTCCATTCTGTTAGTCCATTTCATCAGTCTATTATCAATCAGTTTATTCTTACAAACTGACAATTCTTTTATCTGACCATTTTTTCAGTCCATTCTGTCAGTTAACTCTACCAGTCCATTTTGTCAGTCTATTCCATCAGCCCATTCTGTCAGTTAATTTTATAAGTCCATTCATTTCGTAACTCCATTTCATCAGTCTATTCTGCCAGTCTATTCCATCAGTCCATTTCATCAGTTCATTTTATCAGTTCATTCTGTCAGTCCATTTCATCAGTCTATTCTGTCAGTTAATTTCATCATTCCATTCTGTCAGTTCATTTCTTTCAGTCCATCTCATCAGTCCATTTGTACATAGTGTATCAGTGTATTTGTACATAGTGTATAATCAGTTGAGTGAGATCATATAATATAATTACCCTTCTTGACGACCCTACAACCCCCAATTTTTAGTATACGTCTCTAAATCAACATCCTTCTAATTTTTTCACATTTGATGGTAACTGTAGGAAAAATGTAATGTGTAACTCAAGCTTAAAGTGTACTTGCTGCACTCAAAAAACTTTTTTCACTCGCCTTCGGCTCGTGAAAAAAACTGTTTCACTCGATGCAGCAATCTACCACTTTAGGCACTAGTTACACAAATAACTATTTCATGGATTTATAAATTAATGTATTTTTGATAAAATGAAATAATATAATAGATACGAGGAAGCTATTTTGTCTGGAAAAATGCAATAATAGTTGTAAGGAGGAAGACAACATTTGTTTCTTATGAAATATAATCGGAACTTAAAGATGGGATCTAAAAATAATCAATGAGGTAATTAATAATGAAGGAAGGGATAGTTAAAATAATGCGAATCAGCGTAACAATTATCAGTGAAACAATAATAATATGATATTTTTAAAAATATATGCAATAAGTTATTACAGTAATAAATTGTGCTAACAACTGATGAATTTTGTGTATAGGCCACTTGTGTTTTTGTGTTTCTCAAGTGACAATTTTAATGTAAACTTTCATCATTTTTCATTCACCATGTGAACATCACCATTCACTCACTCATTATCACCTTTGCTTAAAATACTAGCTATCAAGTCGCAATTGTAACAATAAATAATAAAACTGGCGGCTCGTGCCCACGAAAAAGTTCACTATAACAGGATACGTAAATATCACAATCATATTATGCATGATAACTAGTGATATTACATAATTGGAATGAAATATCATTTCAAAATTGATAAAGTATAAGTAAACTGTTTGTTCAGTTCTTAATTGAATTGTATACTTGAAATTTATTGAATAGTAGAGAAAATTGGATTTTTATTACTTGAATCAAGCATAACGTATCCTGTTATGGTGCACCTTTGTTTTTTTTTCAAGTACTCAATTCCTCGAGTGTTGAGTATCAAAAGTATCCATGAAGAAAGATATTCCCATTGGGAATATAAGATCTTAATTTGGAAAACGGATGAAACAATCATTTTCCAATTTAAACAATGGATTGATTGCGTTGATATTAGATTCCAATTCCCTTCTGATCGGCTTTTACCCTTTCAGGGAAAGAGCAATCAAAATTACTGGAAGCAATCTCACATTAAATCATCTTCAACCACAATAATACCAATTGTCTACGATATTTATTGCTGCAGCTACCAATTTCTACGTGAGAGAACATCCTGGAGAGTTGTTAATAATTAATTATTCCCCAGTTCTCCATTCTCCCGCTTGCAACTTGGACCAAGGAGCGAGATTGGTTCCCTTATAAATTTTCTTAACATTGATTGCTGAGATTTTATGGTACTTGGTGCAGTGGGGGTTGTTGTACCTCCTTTGGCTTGTACCCAACGTAGCTTCCGCTAATTTATAACCAAGTTCGGCTCAGACATCCCAAAAGGTGTGAGTAAAAGGTTAAGAATTTTCTTGAACACATCCTGGATGCTTTAATCAAAAACAAACGCGTCAATTATTAATTTGCCTCGAGAAACATTGCATAATTAATTCTTTTACGGTCTTATCAGTATCAAACAGATGAAAGAAATCAATGTGATATAGAGCTGTTATCGGAAAAATCTCCGTCCACCGAATAATTGGAGCATATTTGATTGGTTTGCGTTTCTTAAATTTTCAGGAAAAACTCTAACCGAGTCTACTCTACATTATTTTAAAAACACAATACAGGCGGGAAATAAAAAAATAACACCTAAAAGATTGAATTCGCTCAAATCACTCGGTGAACAGAATATAGTAATGGTGAACAAGTAGGTTTTCTTAGCGCAAAGACTTTAGTTTCTTAAAGCTGATTCTCATCAATATTGAGGCTAAAGACAAACTTATCACTTATTATAGAAATAAAGAAGAAGTTGTTTCATCCCTCTCTCACATCGATTTTCTGACGTCAATGTTAGAAAATATGAGCTGCTGTATTAAAGCTTGAACTTCCTCACTGTTATAAATAAGTCTGAGTTCATTCCACTGTTCAATTCGAATAAGGTGCTGATTTCCTCCAGTATAATCCCGGTATTCTCAGATTGAAGAGCGAGTTTCTATATTTCTCGGTTTCAATTGAAGCGTGATTCCAAGAATCGATGTCTGAAAACTTCACTTTCTGGTTGAGATGCTTCTCTTATTCTGAAAGTTTCTTAAAATCAAATCAATAAGTTCATTCGAAAACTTGGAGTGAAAATTTCCCATGAATCTCTCTTATGAATTGTGATAATTAGAGTTTCAAGGGTTTGAAAAGAAATATCTTGAACTGAATCAGTATTTTGAGTACGTAAGAAGCTGTTGCTGAAATCAGTTTGAGTTGAAAGAAAGAGGCGTTGGCCGCGCTTTGCCACTCGGCAGAAGTTGATCGATGAGTACAATATTCATCTTCAAGCATCAAGAGCGCGATTGTTGTGTGGCGTTTCGGAAACTGAGCAATTTGTAACAAAAAAGACTGCAGCTGCCTGCTAACAAAGCATTTGGGCTGAACGCGCATCGCCGACAACCGCCGCCTTTGTTGATAGTCGGCCTACCCTGCTCCAATTTACATGAGACAGCACGCAAATTATCAACACTTTGTCATCATCACTTCGTCCGACATCGACTGCTTTTCCCCTATCTACCTAAGATTTGTAGGCTAGGACTCTAATGTAATTAAAATACTCATAATTGGTTTAATAGCCGAAAATTCATGAGGGACCTAATTTCTCGCTACTTCTCAGGAGCCCATTCACCTACTTTATGATTCAACTAGCTAACAGACCCGCTTTGATCGCCATTTCGTTTGGTCACCCGATTTGCTCAACCCGTTTGGTCAACAGATTTGCTTTGTTCATCATTTCACTCTCACCCTCATAGCTTCAGGCCTACTCATCTGTTATTTATTTACTTATTCATTCATTTTACAGAAACAATAACTTATTGGTTGAAAACACAAACTAATGTCCAAAACGTCTTCATACCAAATTTTGATGAATAATAAACTTCGAAACTAGGTTAGATTTTTGTAGCACTTAATTAAGAATAAATTTATAGTCCAGGAGAAATACCGAATTATAAAAGTTATCTTCATATTGAAATTATCAAACTCAAACTATGAGTCCTATCATTTTTATATCTGTGTATAGAATTTGAAATTTTTTTATCTAGAAGTTTTCAAGGTATGGTACCTGCAAAAACGCATAAAAAGCTGAAAGAAAACCCTTGAGATATTCCAACATTTTCTTGTACTCGAAAAAGCTTATAAAGAGCTCAAATTAGCTCAAATAAATATAAAAACGCTTTTTTTACAGTCATATCATTGAAAAATTTCATAATACCGTTCTTCGAGCGCCTTTAAAGGTCCAACTGAACTTGCTTGAAAAATCTAAAAGCATTTGGCTCAGTAGACTAGTAGTTCTGTGAACGGGAGACCTCACGAAGTCACCCATGTTCCCTGCATCCTAAAAGCACTGACACAAACTGAAATAAAATAATAAAATTATTATCAGTTCATAGCGACAACCTATGATGTAGTAGCCTACTTCGAGTGTTTGCATGCGATTTTGTATTTTTTGAAATGACTGAAGACATAATCCATATCTACAAAAGCGAAATGGCACTAATTCATTCATTCATCCAATCGGTAGAAAATGTTGATATTTGGTGGGTAGGTTCAGAAAAGTACTGGAAATGCTGTGTTGAAATATTTTTAAAATCCGTTCAAGATTACGCCAGTAATCAACTTTCAAAATTGTAGATGTATTGCGGGTTGCATATCTTTAGCCTTGATACGACAAATCCCTACTGTAAATTCAATGAATCAGCGAGATTATACATAAACTTATTTGGAAGATATTGAATCAAGTTTCAAACTATGTCCGATATGCTTCCCAAGTTTACGCTCAATAGCGTTTTACTAATTTTCGGAGTTTTTCTTAGATTTTTCGAGACCCCTATTGGCAGAAAATCTTGAAATTTGGTGAACAGGTCCAGATTAGTTCTAGAAATGCTGTGTTCAATAAATTTCGAAACTCTTCGGACGTTATGCCTGTAATGAGGGTTTCCAATGTTTGGAATCTGCACTTTTGATTATTTCACGGAAACTGAACTTAATAAGTCAAAATCATATACTTAGGTTGAGCTGAGGTGATAGAACAACTAATTCGGAACAATTACTGAAAAGAACTCTGTTAAGTGATTATTATGATCAAAGCAAATCCTTTCGAAAGGAAATTGCGGGCGAGCGAAGCGAGCCTGTTTGTCTCAGCAGACACAGATAGAGGTTTTGCAGGCGAGCGAAGCGAACCTGTTTGACTCACTGACACTGTTGATACCGTCGGGGGTCCTGGGGGCGGAGCCCAAGGTTCATATATAAGGTTCTATACTAACCTTGGGCGGAGCCCCCTGGCTAGGCGGAGAAGGCAAGTAAAGCGAGCCTGCCGGCTAGTAAATCATATTATCAATTTCAATTTAGAGGAGAAACAATCGCTAATGAGATTGATCGCTGAAAAATCTCACAATTTATTAAAATTAAAGAATGGATGAAGTAACTTTGAAAGAGAAGTGCCTATATTCTCCAGATAATCCATCTACACAATATATCAATGATATCATTCATTGAATAATTTGCTTATATATTCCAATTCTCTCTTATGAAATAGGGTGATAGAACTCGGTCATATTTTACATGCTACCGTTACAAGTGCGGTTTGTAAATAATCACCTAAAATAGAATAAAATAATTCATTCGTTTGCTCATTTGACTATCGGGTGAACGCATATCCTCACAACGTAAGGTTGTGACAACAAATGTCAGCTTGTTTATTGTGGATTCGTAAAATTTGAAAGTTCCGCAACTTTGATTTTGACGATCCCCTCCTATATGTTATGAGTATAGAAATTGCCAGAAATTTGACGGTGCTTGGAAAACCGGTGTAGTATGTACAAAGTGTTCACTGTGCGGGAAACGTACACCGCGTCATCACTCCACCGCTACCCTCCCTCACATCATTCCCTCTCTTTCTAAACCGGTTTGTCGCGCTTCCCTCTTCCTCACTACTCTAGTATACGTCACAATCTTATCGCGATAGTCTGACAAACTATGCTCAGACTATACACCGCGTCATCACGCCACCCCTATTCACCCATACATCATTCTCTCTCTTTCTAAACCTGTTTGTTGCGCTCCCCTTCTCACCTCTACGTCACAATCTTATCTCTCAGCTCATGATTGCGCTGAGGTAAAATCGTACATATCAGAGGTATCGAGCCTTAGGCTCTCTCACAATCACGGTAGAGTAACTCGCTAATATTCTAATTATCTCAGCAAGTTGCAGTTTTTTTTTTTAATTTAGAAGAAATCACAGACCGTGAGATCTAGAGATGTAAAAGTTGATTTTTACCAATACTCTATCTATTCTAATATCCAATATCACCATTTGATATTTTAATATAAAGAAAATGTTCAAATCTATTTTTATCATTTGAATAAATGTATTTTCCATTGTTCTTTTCCCCAAGAATATCTTAAAACCAACCAGAACAATAAAACAAAGGCTATGCTGTTTAGTAATTATTTTGAGCCATTTTAAAGTAAATTTCACTATTTGATGATTTAGTATACATTATCGGCCCTGATAACAGTGTAAATATCTAAAATATAGTTATGTGAATAGAGTTGTATTGGTTAGAGCAATGCAGCTACAGCTGGGCAGCTATAGCAGCCCAGCTCGCAGCTCGTGCCGCGCAACTCTAGCAGATGCTTGGGAATCGACTGGAATAAAATATTTCTTGAAATTCCATTTGATAAAGTAATCGTTGGTGAGCCGTGTCAATCCAGATACCTGACGTAATGGATTTTTAAATCACTACACTTTTTTATTGAAAAATCACACTACATTTTTAAGACAACACTACACACAGAGTAGAAGCAAAAGAAACAAAGAAGACATTCTGACAAGATGGGGAAATGACTCCAACTCAGTAAATATTGCTTCAAAAATTATAAATCTTACTTAAAATTGTAGAAAACATTCTAATCTACAATTTAAGATCAAATTTATAATTTTTGTTCCGATATTGACCGAGCTGGAGTCATTTTCCCAACTTGCCGGAATGTCTTTGCATCCGCGCGCAATGATCAACCAATCGCGCCAAGTAAACTTAAGCCGGGAAATTCAAAATGAATGAAATCGCCCGAACGGTTTTTTGGATTTGGAGGGAGAATGAGCCATAGGAAAATTATACAAAAAAACAGGAACACTTCTCTTCACATTATTGACCTTCCTATAAATTTTCAAGTCAATCTGTCAACAACTGAAAGAGTTATCCATATTTTTAGAAATTTATGTCTCTGTACATGCAAAGTACAAGATATTCCGTGTAAGCTACCTGGATAGTGAATTCAATTCAAACTTCTCATTTTATTTCTGTTGAAAACTGATTATTTATTGATATCTTTGCATTTCTGAAATCAGGATTGGGTTTATGAAGAGTTCTTCTAAACATATATCATTACAGACAGATTCAAATCGTACAAATCTTCCTTAATATTAACTTTCATATTTCATATAAGCATATAATTCTTGACAATGATAATAATATTAAATATACGCTAGATAACGTTAAAATAACGTATATTATACGCTTAAGGAGACTAAACAATGTGTAATTTGAATACTTCTGATCCAATAATATTTTAGAGAAAATAATTTCTGAGAGTATATCGACTTTTCCATCATATACAAAAAATGCCATTTTTTGCTTACAAAAATGAGAATATCTTCCAAGTCTTTTGAGGCAAAATATTGAAATTATCATCAAAATGTAGATAAATTCTTCCTCTTTAATCTACTATAAATGAATTTTATGGCATCACACATTTAAGATAGTTACATCAAGTTAGATAAATGCTGATATTTCATATATTCATATTTTCAATAGCTTGTTAGGCAATCAATAGACTGTAAATCAAGTTTGGAACGATATAAAAAGACATTTTTGTGCTCAAATTGTAGGCAATGTTTTGCTTCATTTGTTTAATTATGGTATGAAGTTTTTCAACATGGACCAAATGTATGGAAAATAAGTATTTTTTTAAGTTCTTGTAACTATTTTAAATGTGTGAATACTGTGCTACTGCAAAAATAATTTGTGATTAATCGTGGTTGAGGATGTTATACCTAATACATCTACCACAAGAAATATCCTGAATAACGATGCACTTAGATTTTATAGTTTTTTTTTTAGTCAAATTTCCTAAATTTGTGTGACTCCCTATGAAGAAGAAATTTCCCATGATGGCAAATTGTGATACGTTAGTTCTTGATTTTATAAACAGTGATTCAGATTCCAATGATTCACTCATTCACTCATCAGCAGAACTGCGGAGTCAAATGCGTTTGAATGTGGCAGGCATGTTCAGTTGAAACTTTATACGCTCATTAAGAATGGATTTTTAAAACTTCTCAAGGATACGCCCAATAATAATTGCATTTTTCTACAGTTCTTTGGTGTTTTCTTGGCTTTCTTGAGAACCAATTGGCAGAAAATGTTGAAATTTATCGAAAGATCCAGATTAGATTCAGAAATGTGTTGAAATAAAAATATTTTAGTGATAAGGCCAATCAGGGGTTTTGAATTTGTTGCGCCATTGTCAATCAATCTATATATCTATCTGTTCCATGAAACCTAAATGGCACTCATAAATGGCAAATGCGGTTGAACCTTTTTAAAGAAATGTACAAAAAATTGATTTCTGGAATTTCTCAAGAATTCGTTGAATATTCATGCTTTTATGCGTTCTCTCAGCTTTTTTTGCCGTGAACTAGTTGCCAGAAATGTTTTAATTTGGTTCAGATACGGTATAGAAATGTTGTGTTAAGAAATTATTGAAATTCTCTAAAGATTACGTCAGTAATCAGGTCTTCCAATGTTTTCTTCGCAATTTTGCAGATTTCACCGAAACGAACGAACTAAATTTGTTTAAATAGTCAAAAAGTTTAAAAGTCAAACCTAAGTTGAACTGAGGTAAGAACTAACAAGGATTTTCAAATCATAAAAAAATCACGCGAAAGACCCTTTTGAGTAATATGATGAACAAAGCAAATCCGTATGAATGGAATCAAGCTAAACGAGCTATAGTTTTCAATGCTATAAATCATACAATGTTTAAATAGATAAAACCTATTCATATTGATATTAACACTGCCGGGGGTAGAGGGGGCGTAGCCCCGTAGCTAGAGAGATTAGGCGAGCCTGCCGGCTAGTTTACGATAGGTAATACGATAATATTAATCTCATTTTTTTAAACTAATGAAATCTCCAAGAATGACAATTCTTTATCTATGAGGACTGAGTTATGATATTTTCTTTTTAAGTGGTACTTTTCCAGTGTTAGCAATAATTGAATTGAAATTTAATTAAAATTGTTTTACTGGCAGAAATAACAAGTTCACAACAACATTATTGGAAATACACAATTAAAGTAATGAAAATTTGACACCAAGGAAAATACTTTAACACAATAGAATGAAATGCCAATTGAGTAATTGCATCTCGTAATACTAGATCTATCTTAGATAAAAATCAATTACAAAATTAGCGCTAAAAGGTCGTGAGAGAATGTTTTGAGAATATCGACATTTTATCTTTCTTACTTTATTATTGTTCATATTGTCTGATGTGCTAGAAATTTGTATTTCAAAATACCTCCAGGCATAATTTTGTTTTCCACAATTTAAGACCAAGAAGGCCTATCTATTCCGCACATTTCTTGTGTTGGAGCTCTCAACAACCTTGCTATACGAAAATGACCATATTTCGACTAGTAGCCACCAAAATTAGTATCTATATTCTTGTAAGGTACTGGAGTTTTTTCCTAGAATTTTTATTTTGAGATCGTATTCAAATAATATAATATATAACGCCCTGAATTCAGGTTATTACGAGTAGGAAGGACTCTTCAAGGATAATAAACCAAGAACCCACGTAACTTTCGTAAAAAGTAACGAACGTTATGAAAATACAGCTAATTGTATTCACTTTATCAAGGCTGTATCATGTATAAATACGATCTAAATTGAAGAATCTCACTACCTTCAATTAATTTCTTGGAAATTATTGGGAGAATAATCTGCTTCTTAGCGCTGAAAAAGGTCTCAGAGTAGCTCAATCATGATAACATGTACTCAAAAATAAAATTTCTAATATTCAAATCCAATCAAATCAGACAACTAAATATCTTAGGAATAGCTAGATTAATATACTTCTCTTATGCACAAGCTTTTCTACAATACGGAATACGGGCTTGGGGTGCGATAGCTCTACATAAAAAATTGATAATCTACATTAGAAATAATAAAAATGAATTTAATCTTCGAGAAAACAATTTAAATTTACGACCAAATAGATTCAGAACTTCCAATCAAGACAGAATGGACTTGTATGTGTGTAGAAGACAATGCTCATAAATCTTCTTCCCACTCATTTTGTTGACAAAATGTAGAGATAAAATGTTTGTGTAGACGTGTAGAGAAAGAGTATGAGAGCGTAAAGAGAGATGCTATTGTATCGTCTGATAAGAAAAGTGCGCAAAAACAGAACGGACGGGTGGTTGATGGTTTACTGGTGGCGGGGAGGAGGATGTTGGCGCGGCGGCCGTATGGGTTAAGTGGAAGAGGGGGCTCTTGTGCCTCAACTTCGCCCACATCACTTATGTATTGTACAAAGTGGAAAATAAAGACATTTTATCTATCTATCTATCTATGTATATGTAAGGTTTTTCGACAATTTTCATATTAAGGACGAAAAAAGGAAAAAAGGATTGAACCATTCTCTGATATAGGTATTCTCCATAAATGATTTGATAGTATATTCATGTTGATATTACTAAAACATGTGATATTGTGACATTCATAATAGGAAAACTTTCAAAAATTTCTACTTGATGATATAGCCTACTTTCATTGAAGTCAGCTGAGATATTTCAGTTTAATATTAAGGTAAGTTTTCCTTCATGCGAAACGGTCCGACGGTCGACTGCAGACTAACAACAAGAGCTGTGATTGGCTACAGCTGTTCGACTGCAGCTGACCATCGGACCGTTTCGCATCAAGCAAAACATTATCACCATTATTATAGAGACTGATGCCCGGTGTCGCATGCTAGAATCGTACCTATGCTAGAATCGTACACTAATGACGTCACACCCAAGTACGTCATCATTGATGACGACATGCTCGCATACTTACTGTGACGTCACTGCTCGCATATTCCCCTCCTCATCGCACAGTTCGTCTCCTCCCCCCTAACCATCTTACGGCCGCCGCGCCAACATCCTCCTCCCCGCCACCAGTAAACCATCAACCACCCGTCCGTTCTGTTTTTGCGCACTTTTCTTATCAGACGATACAATAGCATCTCTCTTTACGCTCTCATACTCTTTCTCTACACGTCTACACAAACATTTTATCTCTACATTTTGTCAACAAAATGAGTGGGAAGAAGATTTATGAGCATTGTCTTCTACACACATACAAGTCCATTCTGTCTTGATTGGAAGTTCTGAATCTATTTGGTCGTAAATTTAAATTGTTTTCTCGAAGATTAAATTCATTTTTATTATTTCTAATGTAGATTATCAATTTTTTATGTAGAGCTATCGCACCCCAAGCCCGTATTCCGTATTGTAGAAAAGCTTGTGCATAAGAGAAGTATATTAATCTAGCTATTCCTAAGATATTTAGTTGTCTGATTTGATTGGATTTGAATATTAGAAATTTTATTTTTGAGTACATGTTATCATGATTGAGCTACTCTGAGACCTTTTTCAGCGCTAAGAAGCAGATTATTCTCCCAATAATTTCCAAGAAATTAATTGAAGGTAGTGAGATTCTTCAATTTAGATCGTATTTATACATGATACAGCCTTGATAAAGTGAATACAATTAGCTGTATTTTCATAACGTACGTTACTTTTTACGAAAGTTACGTGGGTTCTTGGTTTATTATCCTTGAAGAGTCCTTCCTACTCGTAATAACCTGAATTCAGGGCGTTATATATTGGGCCAAGTGAATAAAAACGAGTAAATACTTGGTAGTACGGTCTGTCTAGTAAAGTCTTTACTACCTAGTAAACGCTCGCCCGGTTAGTAATCACTCGCTTCAAAGTGAATAACCCTAGTACGCTCTCTTCTAGTGTTTACTAGGAAAAACCCAAGTCTTTACTATAGAGTATACTCTCCAGCGCTTTTATTCACATAGAATCTCCCTAGTTCTTACTAAGCAGCTATTCATAGATGTGTTCGCAACCGAATACAGAAAGTTCAAGTCTACCTGAATAATTTCTTCCTATTTGAATGAATAAAATTATTGATTGGATCAGGTTCTACACATGAAATTATTTCAAATCTCTCTAAATTATAGTAAAAACTTCAATGCTCTTGAAAATATTAAATTTGTTTGTGGATAGCCTATCTGGAAACTGAAGAAAATAAAAATAATTTCAAGATTAAATTATTTTGATTTTCAGATAAAAATGTTTTATTGAATAAACAGGCTTCACCCACCAGAAATTTTTTAAAGAATAGAAGAAAGTTTCGAGGATATCTGTTCTGTTTTAAAGTGGGACCATCAGTTTAAAAATAAAATAAGTTTCAGATTAAGAGTTACCAGTTTCAATTACTTCTATTTCCCGCAGCTAATCTATTCTCAAATAGAATTAATTACTTAATTTATTTTAAAATAGTAATTTTCTTGAAATTTATATCTATTCATTGATTGATTTATTCATTTGAGTACAAATATACAACATGAGGAGAGAAAAAAAGCAATCAATCGCCCAATACTTATTCTATTCCTAAAAATACAGGCCATTGAAAACTGAATTTGAATTTCTAAATCCTTTCACGGTGGAATCCAACCACCGCATTGAATTCATTTAATGAATAGGCTGGACAACAAAGCGAAATTAGAATAGATACCGTGCAAGGAGTAGGCCAACAAATCTATTTTCGTACTCGGTTTGACCATTTTGGTATTCTTCAGGTGTGGGCCTATTCTTCATATTTCTCAGAAAATGAAATTAAGAATAGCTGTGGATTCTAATCACAAGATAGCTGTGGAGAGCTTTACAAGATAGGTACAAGTTATTTGTTACCTACCTGCTATCAACCCAATTACGGTACTGCTTTCATTGATTCCTAGGTAGAAGAGGGACAAACAAAATTCTCATGCAGTTTTTTTTCTCTATGGCCTTTGAATTTCTTCAATGCTCATATAGAGGACAGTCATCTTCTATGAGCTATTCACTAGCTGCCATCCTACTAATTATAGAATTACGGTATTGTAGTCGAGGCCATAGATAAAAAGAATTCTTGGGAAGACCTGGTCGAATACCAAAATATAACATTCATCCATTCTATTTTGTACCAAACCAACACAAAACCATTGTATGACTGATATCTATAATATCATAGTACCATATATAACTTAGCCGGCAGGCTCGCTTAGCTCGTCTTCTCTGCCTAGCCAGGGGGCTCCGCCCCCTGGACCTCCGACAGTATGGGCAGTGTAAGTGAGTCAAGCAAGCTCGCTTCGCTCGCCTGCAAAACCTCTGTCAGTGTCAGCTGAGACAAATTCCGTTCAGAAGGGATTCGAAATTCATTTAGCACAGAATTTCTACACTTAATCTGGACCTGTTTACCTAATATCAACATTTTCTGCCAATTTGCTCTAGAAAAAATAATATTAAGCGTAACCTTGGGAAGTATATCGGACATAGTATGAAACTTGATTCAATATCTTCCAAATTAGTTCATCTATAATCTCGCTGAACAATTTAATCTACAGTACCGTAATGGTCGTATCAAGGCTGAAGATATGCAACCCGCAATACACCTACAATTTCGAAAAACTTATTACTGGCGTAATCTTGAACGGATTGCAAAAATATTTCTACACAACATTTCTAGACCTTATCTGAACCTGCCCACCAAATATCAACATTTTCTACCGATTGGTTCTCGAAAAAATGAAGAAAACGCGAAAAACTATAGAAAAACTAAAATATTAGGCGTCTCCTTGAAAATTTCCTGAAATCCGTTCTTAGCGAGCGTCTAAACGTCCAACTGAACATGCCTGCCAAATTTGAACGCTTTCGGTTCAGTGGATTTTTAGTTCTGGTGATGAATGAATGAATCAGTGCCATTTCGCTTTTATATATAGAGATCTTGTTCTATATGTATGAACAATCATATTTGTATAAACTTACTAGCTAGTTAAATTGTTATATCTTACTAGCTAGTTAAATACTGTACCATATCATAGTATAGTTATATTAATGACAATAATTTGGCTTAAAAATAAACAAGAAATGTTGTCAGTCCGGTTAAGCCGGAATTAGGTACATATGTTAATATTCCTATAGTATTATAATATGAAAAGAGATTGAAATTATAATTTCGTTTTTTCTCTCCTTTTATATGATTTCACCTAATAATAAAAATATTACCGTTTAAGGCCAGCCTGACAGACATTAGCCGATTGAAAAATAATTTTTGTAAGCTCCTAAATATTTGTATAATTGAATAATTTCAATAGATAGTAAGATAGCTCCATAGAATAGGCTTAATAATTAATTTTCGTTGATAAACTTGAATATGTTGGAGGGGAATTGCCTTAGTATTCTCTTGCAAGTCTGCTCCGACCCTACCTCGCAAAAAGGCTAGTAAATACTAGCCTAGTAAAGTCTTTACTAGCTTTTATTCACACAAAAGCTAGTAAACACTAGGAAAATTCAAGGTCGACTAGAGCTTACTAGGCCCCTTAGTAAACGCTCGAGTCGAGCCTCTACTAGACAGGTTTTTATTCACTCCAAAGCTAGTAAATACTCGAAAAACCCTTAGTAAAGTCTTTACTTGTTTTTATTCACCAGGCCCATTATATTATTTGGGCCAAAAATAAAAATTCTAGGAAAAAACTCCAGTACCTTACAAGAATATAGATACTAATTTTGGTGGCTACTAGTCGAAATATGGTCATTTTCGTATAGCAAGGTTGTTGAGAGCTCCAACACAAGAAATGTGCGGAATAGATAGGCCTTCTTGGTCTTAAATTGTGGAAAACAAAATTATGCCTGGAGGTATTTTGAAATACAAATTTCTAGCACATCAGACAATATGAACAATAATAAAGTAAGAAAGATAAAATGTCGATATTCTCAAAACATTCTCTCACGACCTTTTAGCGCTAATTTTGTAATTGATTTTTATCTAAGATAGATCTAGTATTACGAGATGCAATTACTCAATTGGCATTTCATTCTATTGTGTTAAAGTATTTTCCTTGGTGTCAAATTTTCATTACTTTAATTGTGTATTTCCAATAATGTTGTTGTGAACTTGTTATTTCTGCCAGTAAAACAATTTTAATTAAATTTCAATTCAATTATTGCTAACACTGGAAAAGTACCACTTAAAAAGAAAATATCATAACTCAGTCCTCATAGATAAAGAATTGTCATTCTTGGAGATTTCATTAGTTTAAAAAAATGAGATTAATATTATCGTATTACCTATCGTAAACTAGCCGGCAGGCTCGCCTAATCTCTCTAGCTACGGGGCTACGCCCCCTCTACCCCCGGCAGTATTAATATCAATATGAATAGGTTTTATCTATTTAAACATTGTATGATTTATAGCATTGAAAACTATAGCTCGTTTAGCTTGATTCCATTCATACGGATTTGCTTTGTTCATCATATTACTCAAAAGGGTCTTTCGCGTGATTTTTTTATGATTTGAAAATCCTTGTTAGTTCTTACCTCAGTTCAACTTAGGTTTGACTTTTAAACTTTTTGACTATTTAAACAAATTTAGTTCGTTCGTTTCGGTGAAATCTGCAAAATTGCGAAGAAAACATTGGAAAACCTGATTACTGACGTAATCTTTAGAGAATTTCAATAATTTCTTAACACAACATTTCTATACCGTATCTGAACCAAATTAAAACATTTCTGGCAACTAGTTCACGGCAAAAAAAGCTGAGAGAACGCATAAAAGCATGAATATTCAACGAATTCTTGAGAAATTCCAGAAATCAATTTTTTGTACACTTCTTTAAAAAGGTTCAACCGCATTTGCCATTTATGAGTGTTATTTCATAAATTCTTCCTCTTTAATCTACTATAAATGAATTTTATGGCATCACACATTTAAGATAGTTACATCAAGTTAGATAAATGCTGATATTTCATATATTCATATTTTCAATAGCTTGTTAGGCAATCAATAGACTGTAAATCAAGTTTGGAACGATATAAAAAGACATTTTTGTGCTCAAATTGTAGGCAATGTTTTGCTTCATTTGTTTAATTATGGTATGAAGTTTTTCAACATGGACCAAATGTATGGAAAATAAGTATTTTTTTAAGTTCTTGTAACTATTTTAAATGTGTGAATACTGTGCTACTGCAAAAATAATTTGTGATTAATCGTGTTCACTTGTTTGTATGTATGTTTGTATGTATGTTTGTATGTATGTTTGCATGTATGTTTGTATGTATGTTTGTATGGATGTTTGTATGTATGTTCCGCATTTACGACTGAACGCGGCAATACATTCTTATAAAATTTGTCAGGGATGTTTGTCTTGCAATTGCGCTTCGATGTATTGAAACGAGTTCCAAGTTAATAATTTTAACGGTTATTGAGATAATTGGAAAAATTTGCTAGAAAACGCCATTTTTCAACAATAAGGGTTATAACTGGATAAGGAATCATAAAATTGTATTTTTTATTAATGGAAGTTGAAGAGAGTCGGATTCTAAAGAAAAAGTTGAATGGCGGCGATTGTGCAAATATTACCCAAATCTCAGAAATAGCGATCAAAAATCGCAAAATCGCTACTAAACTCAAATTCATCACTTGTGCTATGTTTTGTCAATTTTGCGATTTTTGATCGCCATTTCTGAGATTTGGGTAAGATTTACACAATCGCCGCCACCTAACTTTTTCTTTAGAATCCGACTCTCTTCAACTACCATTAATAAAAAATACAATTTTATGATTCCTTATTCAGTTATAACCCTTATTGTTGAAAAATGGCGTTTTCTAGAATACCTTTCCAATTATCTCAATAACCGTTAGAGTTACAAACTTGGAAATTGTTTCATTGAATTCCTCAGCTAATTTTACATAGGAATTGATAATTTTAGAACCTCAGTAAAGCCTCTAAAAAATTAATATATTTTGAAAATTCTCAATTTTCCGCCATTGTTAATTTGGTAACAAAGCGTTTTTGGGGGTTGGTTCCATGAAACTTTTTTTGTCTACTTGGTGTAAGGAATCAGCCTGAGAAGTATTGCACATTCCTCCTGAAACACCCTGTATAAGCGAAATGGCACTGACTGATTCATCACCAGAACTAAAAATCCACTGAACCGAATGCGTTCAAATTTGGCAGGCATGTTCAGTTGGACGTTTAGACGCGCGCTAAGAACGGATTTTGAAAACTTTTCAGGGATACGCTAAATATATGAGTTTTTCTATAGTTTTTCGGCGTTTTCTCAATTTTTTTCGAGAACCAATCGGTAGAAAATGTTGATATTTGGTGGGCAGGTTCAGAAAAGGTCTAGAAATGTTGTGTTGAAATATTTTTGAAATCAGTTCAAGATTACGCCAGTAATCAGGTTTTCAAAATTGTAGACGTATTGCGGGTTGCATATCTTCCGCCTTGATACGACCAATCCTTAGTGTAAATTCAATGGTTCAGCGAGATTATAGATGGTGTAATTAAGGAGATATTGAATCAAGTTCCAAACAATGTTCGATATACTTCCCAAGGTTAGCGCACAATATTAGCGTTTTACAATTTTTCGGAATTTTCCTTAGATTTTCCGAGAACAAATTGGCAGAAAATTTAGAAATTTTAGTAAGCAGGTCTAGATTGGGTTGATAAATGCTGTGTTCAATAAATTTCGTACCCCTTCTGAACTGAATTTGCAGGCGAGCGAAGCGAGCCTGTTTGTCTTAGCTGACACTGGCAGAGGTTTTGCAGGCGAGCGAAGCGAGCCTGTTTGACTTACTTACATCCGATACTGGCGGGGGTCCAGGGGGCGGAGCCCCCTGGCTAGGCGGAGAAGGCGAGCGAAGCGAGCCTGCCGGCTAGTGATATTATAGATTACTTGTACCAATAGTGATTCAAAACTCACCATTTGATTGCATTCCAACTAGCCATGTATCCGGTAATCAAAATCAGATTAATCAATTTACGTTGGTCAACTATTTGGTGTATTAAAAAAGGGAAAATTTTTCATGGAACATATTATCATAGGTTTAAAACCTCATTATTGTGTGAAAATTATTCAACTCTTTCTAAGTTCATTCTATACTGTAAGATGAGCCTCAATTGAAGGGGGAAATTTCCACATCTCCCCTGTGAATCTGCGCCTGTATCTGATTCACGATTCTCTACCAGCATCATCAAAATCCCAGAAATTCTGTCACCAGTCTTGAGTGGCCATCATGCATACGAACAATCAAATATAAACTATTCTCAAGTCAGTACCATCCAAACTTCTCCACATCTCTCGTCTTAGCGAAAAAGTCATTCCTGGGAAAAATAAAACTTGTCAGGAACTGTTGAAGGGTAACTGTCGAAGTTTCAAAAGATGCTGGAGAAGAAAAGATAGTTTTTCACATTTTTCACGGTTACCGCTATAGATCAATACAAAGAATCGCTACAAGAATACAAAAATCCTTCAAATGGAAAATAAACTATTGGTTTGCGACAAACATGTACGATGCACAAATAGATTTGAACCAGAACCAACAGTTATGACTGATGGGATTGCATTCAGATTCCATTCATCTCCCTAGCAAAATTAGGAATGTTTTATTCGTATTTATGAATACCATCAGTCATCAGGATAATACATGTTATGAGAGAAAAAATTCCTATGGGGACGGTGGATCGACCTGACACACTCGAGCGTAGAAATATGAAAAAACGAATTTTCGTAGATATGAAAGCATAACGGGATAATTTCCACACAAATTTTTCTTTCCGCTATGTCACATGTGCTGTCCTCTTCCATGCCCAGTATGGCCGACAGGTGGATCTATTTTGCAATATTGCGCTGCTGATGAAAAAGGCTTTCGAAGCTACGCAATGAAATTTTCATTGTTACGCTCACTTCTTCCGCTAAAAATGCGAGCTACATATTCCACAAAAGGAAAGTGGCTGGACTCGTATGCTGCTTTACGCCTTTGAAAAGGCGACAATATTAACGTCTATTTTACACTCATCAAGTGTCCTCATACACGCTACACGTCAACACCCTTCTTATATACAATGCTATTTTGATGATTCTGGCAATGTTTATAATTCATAATTCACATCCAGAAGGGCTTTAACGCTAATTTGTACAGGAATGTAAACGATCTTGGGGGATCGAGCGTAAGTAGAGAGCTATAAGTCCTATAATGACTCTTACAATAGATAGAGGTATCTTAAGTTTGAGATCATTGAAGGGTCCATACTAAACATGACCTAGATTCAGGTCGGTGAGTTGATTTTCCACTGAAGATTATCCAAAATATATTATTACCAAAAAATATTTTTAGAGCTCTACAGCTTCACGAGCTACACTAGAAAAAACGTCTACAAAGTCTTAAATTATAGAGGACAAAATCATTCAAATGAATACGCCAAAAGATTTGAGCGGACAAAAATTTAAATATTTAAACTCTCGATTTTCTTGAAATAATTATTTTTTTTTTTGGAAAGGCCTATTTTGGTTTCTACTTAGGTTAGAGGAATGAGCTTATAAAACCATTCTTTCAGAAATCTCAAAATAAATTCACTGTACAAAAGAAGAAAATGATTTCTTGAATTGCAAAAAATTCAGTTTAAAGATTGTTACTCGGATTCATAATCTTCACATCAAATTCTATCATAATCAATCAATACACAAACGACATACCTCAATAACATTATTATTTTTTAATAACATTATCAACACTTTTTAAAATCCACTGAAGAGAATACATTCTTTTAAAAATTAAAAGTTATGGAATTCACCGAACACGTGATTCACTAATACATACAAACGTAAATGCACAAAAGCAAATTAGTCGGATTTGATTTATCAGATTCAATAACTAATTAACACAGAATCGAATAATAAAAATATTTTGCAAGTGTTAGATGGCACCAATAAGCTAGAAAACACCAGAAGTTTCTATGTGGCCTATGAGCCGAGATATAATCCAAAAACCATGGCACGTTAGAAGTTTGTCGCCGGACAGAGTAACTAGAGAAAACGTTACCTTCTTATTTCGCATTTGGCACCCAGAAAATTCATGAGATTGTTAATGACAAAATTTAAACGGAGCAAATTTTACGGCTCTTTGATTCAAGCTTCTATTTAGCAGATGTGCACCAAACCAAAAAGCTGTCTTTGACTGCTTTTGCAAATTGTGCTAGCTGATAGAAGTGAGGCAAAGCTGTTACAGTCACATTCTTGTTGTTTATCTTTCTCCATCCATCCCCTTTCAATCGAGAGCTCGTCAAATTGAAGTCAACCAAGGATAGTCTAGAATAAATAGAAGACGTTCATGAATAAAATTCATGGGAAAGGAGTTAGTACTATTTGGTCTTACCCTGATAGAGCTCTATATATTCATAACGATTCCTGGTAGATAGTTTAGATTCGGGTGAAGAGGAAGAGTAGAAGAGAAATGAGAATACAGTATAAGGAAAATTATTTAACATTGAAAGTGGAATAATAACAGCCGAGAACTATAGCTCTTACGAAAGCCAGCACAACTTTACGACACGACGAGTAAATAAACATGTATAACAAATCCATTATTCATGTGTTTCAAACCTTTGCATTTGCACATATAATGCTGTTTGCATCATAGTTTCTCTGGTTTAATACAATATGACTCTTAAATCGTAGTATATCGTAGTACGAGAAAGGCTACTGTACTATAAATCCATTTGTCAAGAGTTATTGATAAAATAATCAACAAAGATACGCGTAGTTGACAAAGAATCAACTTTTGAAGACGAAATCACCATTTGAGAAGTTGTTTATGGTTCATATGAACGACAAAATGAGCATTAGAATACACATTTTCCACAGTCGGCATTGGACTAAAATACCATGTAACTAGCATACAACTGATGAATCCCCACACTCTGGAACGGTCGCATCGCAGTTTGAGCTTGATATCACGTATATAAATCAACCTGTATAACAGATTTCCTCTACAGGAGCTGAAAGCTTGTTTCCCATGAATGCTATTCTGCCAAAAATTCATCAGAATATCTATCAAGATATGAGCTTCATTCTCCAATTTGATATGAAACCGTTCAGGTGTCTATAAATTGCTCATTCAGGCTGACAGTCGAGTCACCTCGGGCTAAATATCGAATCCAAAATATATTGAAAATCCAATAATTCTCTGTTCACTAATCCGAAGACTATCTATAGCACTTTCCTCTACCTCCGCTTCTGCTGGGATAAAACCAAGCTTATATTTTTCAATTTCATTTGTCAACTTTCATTTCACCCTTGAACATTATACTCGCGGTTCTACTCATTCATGCAATCAAATCTGAAAAAGGAAATTTTCTGCATGGAAGTTTCGAATCAAATTGTTAATAATTTATTCAATTTTAAATTTTTCATGATCTCATCATAGTTCAACTTCCAACTTCGAATAGCTGCTTTAATTACCCTCTTAATCCTCTAAAACACTCACATCAACTATGTGAGGTATTGAGAACTTTCTCTAGCGAACATTTTGTTTTCGAATCTATTATAATAACTTTCAAATATAGAATGTAAGAAATATTGAAAAAACCTTAAAACAGGATTCGGGAAACGATTGTGCACTTGAAAAATTATGGAAATGAAAAAAATCACTAAATAGTTTTAATTAAATTCATTCTTTATCTTACATAGTTATGATTATGAATGTTTTATGTTGGAAATGACCTCCGTTCACATCAATACAGCCTTGCTTTCGTTTATTTTTTTAAACACCTCAGGGTAGTCCATTCAATATCAGTGATTCCTCGAATGTACGCCGTTATAGCGGTTCATGGTTTGTGAATCGTCAATCAATTCTAACGCCTCCCAGATTATTATTTTATGGGATGCAGCAATACAAAACAAGCTGTGTATCGTATCTGACCACTCACAATTATTGTCAAACTCTGAACTGCAATAGCATTCGAGGAGTCGCCTAGTCCAAGGTGTAGGGAAAACAACAAGTACAGTGCTGTATCGATGTCAATGGAGGCCATTTAAAAACTTATAATTATGAGTGACGAAACCTTTCATTCAAAACCTTTAGTAACAAAACTGAAGCAATTCCATTGCACAGTGACTTTCCAAATAGCCCTTACAAAGCAAATACACTGTTTTGAAATAATAAGTCTTCCTTCCGATCTTAAACTTCATTTAATCACGAGTCACTGGCGGCTCGTGCCCAAGGAATAGGTGAAGTGCTGTACAGTAAAAGATACGACAGGAGTTTAGATTCATCGACAAATCAAAGAGCATAGATCCCCTTGACATCCACATTCTTATTAAACGTTCCTATTCAATTTTGCTTATAGAGCCCTGTCCAAAACATTGTTCAAAATGTCCAAGCGCTTATAATGAGGTATTATTCTCAGGCTTCATGTTTGACATTCATCGATTGGAATGAAGTACTTGGAAATTATAAAATAGTGGTTGTTATGTAGCCATGGATTAAATTACGAGTCATTCGAGTATTCTGTATAATAAGTTGTACAGTAATATGAAAGCAATCTTTCACATACCATAGGACACTACTTGTTCGATGTTGGGAGATTGCTCTTTTGATATCTAATTGATCAAATCTCCAACATATGGGAACATCAATAATGAAACAGAACTCCGCCATCCAAATATCGGCTATTTTCAAGATCTACTGCCTTTGGAAGCACATTGTCGAGTGAATATGATGATAATCAGCAAAGCTATTCTGAAGCTTTGAGGATTTTAGTACTATTGAGTATGGTTGAAAGCTGTTAAGAACACTTCAAATTAACTATTCCTGCAAAATTGGGACAGTTTGTGAAAATTAATGGATTTCTGTATAGCATTCCACAATGAGAATCATGTTTATAGGGTAGCTGATATGAAAGTATGGAGCACATACATTCCTGAGCATTCAATGAAATCCACATTCATAACAATGCAGCACTTGAAATATTTTGTAGTGGGGTGATAAATAATTCAAACATCAAACTCATGACATCAATTTCTCGTAGAAATCGTAATACGTGTCCCAATTAAATCCCAAAACACATTTTCGATGTATTAGAATAGCTACCTTGTTTTCCATGAATACGCGAAATTCCAGTAATGAGTGTAATGCAGCTAGAAAATTTTATGTAGTGTTTAAAACACGGATAGGAAATTATTGATGCTAAAACTTAAAAATCGTTCCACGTAGTTCACGTTAGATAGAACAAGATAGAATGGAACACGTTGCAGTAACATGGACCTATTTTTATTTCAACACTTTTGGACTAATGTGTTCAACATTACTTTGTGAGATTTACGATTTTAAAAAACAAAAATAATGTGAGTCGAAAATAAAACTTGATGCGTTATAAGTTCAGCACGTATTCATCAATCTCTGAGAGACCAACATTCTTCGGAATAAAATGGAAAAACAATTTAGGCTACTTCAATAAATCGAGGATATAATATGGCGCAGTGGATGCCGAAGCAGTAGTTATGTGGTTTTGTTCGAATAGACGGGCGGGGTGGATATTCATTCACGATGGTCTTTATCCACGAGGGAAAGATATTGATTACCCGCAATATACAGTATGTGTAATTTTGTTCAAGTTAGCAGTGCTGATGTTTTGCTTAATGTCACTTTTTTGCTATACCTTTGCAGTTCAGACAGAAACTTCCTTTCATGTGAAGGAAATTTGGCAATATTTGACCTATCAGTGCGTTTCAAATTTGAAGATAGAGGTAAATGAAGGTTCGATTGCAGTAGACCACAAGAAATCATGAGAGGATCACTCCCTATGTGATATGATATTATGATTATCATAAATACTCCCTATTATCATACTCCCTATGATATTATGATTATTCTTCAGGTCATCCCATGAGAGTTTGATATTAGAAAATGTAAGAATCTCGTTGAAAACAAATAAAACAATCATGAAAAATATGGAAATCTGTATACAGATTTGAAAGATGTGGAGATTATCACAGCTTAATATTCAAATAAGAGACAAACTTGGTATGTTACGTATTGGTGTATATTGTATATATTACGAAAAGATTGAAGGGAATCATATTCTATCATCTCGTGTATTATCATTGTGCCTTGAACTCTAAAATTACAAAGCTATTGATTATTGGCATGGATTCAAGTCTCATCGCAGTTGTCTATTGCCTGAGGCGGATGCTGAGAGCTGATCTCTCCACAACTTCAGCAGGAAGCTGTTCTTGTAATAAATGAACCTGCAATCTACTATTTCTTTCTGAATGATCGTTTCTCTTGCTTTTTCTCCTGTAGAATGATATATTATTCCAGTTAAACCATTTCCAGAGGAATTCGAATTATTTCAATACAAACTTTTCAAATCTTGCTGTGCTAGTAGGCAGTTGACACTTGATATTTTCTGATCGAGTCTACCTTGAGGATATTGAGGAGTGTTTTTGGAACAAGGAAAATAGCACTCAACTTTCAAGAACAAGTAAAGTAATAAAAGCTATCATCAAAAAATACTTCAGTCGTGAATTCAGCCTATTAACTCGCATACTGATTTACATTGATATTTTACTATGACCTTCCAATCAACCGTATACAAGCTATAAACTTATAGATAATTAGCTGAAAATAATCGTGTAGGCTACTATTCTAAGTATCAACTTGTTATTTGAGGAGGTCATGCATGAGGTCACTATCTAAATCATCAATTATGTTGTTATCCTTCTATTGAATCATTCTAGTTGAAGCAAATTGTTGTAAACATTGAAGCTGGACAGATGTCTCGGCCCTAAGATCTCTTCATTTCTAATCGACTCATGTTTATAGTTCATACTATTTAGACAAATTCTATACTATTTCAGCCTTGATGAGGTCCCTCTCAAATAATGTTAATTGTTGCAAGGTAACACCGTAATCCTGAATTCAAGATGGAACTGATAGAATCATCATTATCCTAAGTTATGAGATTGAAAATGGAATGGAAATACCCTTCATTAGGAGATGATGAGACTAGAAAGTTTACTGAGTAATAGGGTCGACTCTATTTTTGAAAGCATTTCCGTTGAATTTTCTTGGTGAATGATCATATTGCAAGCTGCTAGTACAATTCAATTCTTGGATGGGGATGAAATCACGGAATATTTTATCAGTAGACATAGCCAACTGAGCAGCAGGAGGAAGTCTGGTATGGAAGAGCAAAAGCTATTTTCCGGTTTCAGAGATAGAAGAAAGATGATTTTCATGGGGGAGAAAGAAGAGCTGGAGAGCAGAGTATTGCACCACCTATTCTTGCTTACAGCTGGATGATATTGAAACGGGTTGAGTTGTCATATACGGGCGTACATCAGAAAGCTAATAAAAATGGAAGAATTCCCTCTCGTATTGTCAACATCATGTTGGAAGAAGTATTTTAGAGCTCAGAAGAATATTTATAGAATTGTTAGTGAAATTTGCATCAGATTTCCTACTATAATATTAGGGAAAGAATACAAAGTGGATGAAAATTTTGGAAACGGCTTATAATATCTTTAACGGCTTATAATATCTTTAACGGCTATTAATTTTCGTACGGTTGATAACTTACACGAGATCGTATTTATATTGAAAGTTGTACTGAATTCTGTATTTAAGTCATGCACAACATGATCCCATCAGTGACTTTTTGAATTTATTTCGCCAACTTGGATTTGCTATCATTATTTTAGAAAATTTAAATTTGAAATTTCATACGAGCTATATATACATTATTCCTATACAAATTCTCGAAAAAATGGATGGTGAAAACCGCATATCGATAAACCAACTAACTGACTTGAGCTACTAACTGAATTCACTGGCGGCTCGTACCCACGAAACAGGTGAAGTGCCGGTATATTTTACTGTACGGCACTTCACCTGTTTCGTGGGTACGAGCTGCCAGTGACTGAATTGCACTCATTTGAACTTGAATTATCACTGATCAATAATTGAAATAACTTTGTCAGATGATCAAACGGTTTGATACATAGAAGTTCGAATTTTGGCAATCAATTTCTCTTTCAATTATGTTAATTCCAGTGTACAGGAATAACTGTTTTCTAGATTCAACATAACATTGCAATGACGGTAAGATCACTTACTCAACAATACATTCAACATCACTTGTTGATTCTATCCACCAAATGAGAACACAGGAAATGATCAAAGCACACTGTATATCGAGTAAAATTGAGATTCAATTTAAGTTCACTATTGAGTTACTGTTGAGTGGTTGTTCTTGAGATCCAGCTTTGGGCCGATCAAGGAGTAATTCCGTGAAAATAGTATGTAATTTGTGCGTCTGGACTCAGTACTGAGTACTCTCTCAAACTACTATTGTGTTCCACTGAAAATTCTATGAAATTTCATCCAACCACTTTGAAGTTGAGAGTGTCTGTATAATACTTCAGTTGAGATTTCCAGCTGTTCAAAATATTCATGTTTCCAATGGACTTCAGATTGCAACAACATTAGAGTGCTTTTGTTGCAATCGGAAGTCATACTGTCTTGTTGACTAGAAATTCTGACATAGGCTATAATCAACAATAATGTGCTGAAGCAATTAAGTATATATAATCACTTTGATTCATGTGATATAATGCATTGTTGTATACTATTAAATATATCAAATTATCTGAGGATATGCTTAATGATTGCATCGTTACATTTCAAATATGAATTTATTCGTAAATTTCAAATGTTTCGTATTTACACAATATTATGGATATAAAATAATATGAATATAGGCTACCATATTCGAATTGGAGGGGGAAACTCAATGCATATAGGTACTGAATCTGAAGCTGTGTGCTTTTACACAGTAGTACTTATCTATAGGCCTACTTTTTACAGCAGAAATATCTGTTTGGCTACTCCCCTAATTGAAATCACAAATATTGCATCAATTTGAGAGTTATCTGATTCCCATAATGTTGTTATCAAGAGAAATTTATCGGTTTTGAGTGTGGAATGTTATTAAACTATAAAATATGCATAGTAATTTGAGATTCGAATTAATTATTATTATATAAAATATGCAATCAATGAATCAAACGATTATTATAATCTGAGTATAGAAATGAATACTGATTGAATAACTCATTCAAATACTTCACATTGAATAACTAGGGTGAATCGAACTGTTAATTTATATCAAAAGTGAAAATTAATAGTAATTAATATTGGGGCGTTCCATAAAAATTCCAATCGAATAGAGACAGCATCCGAATACGTCAGACATATAATTATATTTATTCCATACTCATGAAATGTTCGTCTTTATACATATGAGACCTCGTAGACCTAGTCACTATGTAGGTCTCATTAAGCGTCACACCTTGTGTCAGACCGACACATAATTGTATCAATCAATGAATGCAAGTTAAGTGAACGTGATTGAGGCTTAAAAATTAAATATAGTGTATTTGGAATTTAACTATATAGGAAAGCACAAAAATTCTAAGAACGATCAATAGTGATACAGTATTCATATATTTTTCTTCCCTTCTTAATTTTTTCAAAAATCTTACCTGCGCACAGGATTCTTCCTTGTATTGCAGGTGATTTGGTTTTGTATTTGAGTCAAAAGTCTTGTTTGTAATATGTTTTGTTTTTGAAATCCTCAATAAATTTGATTTGAAAATACAACATATTTGGAAGAATTGAATCGCAACAGAACTGGATTTGGGTTTTTTTTCTAATCATGGCTCTCAATATTTTCAGGTCTATATGCTTTCAGGTATATGCTTTTCATATGTACAGGTATATACTTTCCAGGTATGTGAGGGAGATGAGAAACCGACGAAATGGCCATCACAATGAGTATAAATTACCTCATTCCATTATAGCCTTCAGCTTTGTGATCCAACCATCCAATATTAACATTGTTTTGGCAGATAGGATGTGAGTGATCCCGTTTCAGTGTCAATCAAGAGACCAATTTCAAAGTGCTCAGTAATAGGGCGAGTAATGTTACTAGTTTGACAATGAGTGACATGGCTATAGTGATAAAATTTGGTCCATTAGTGTGGTACTGTTTAGCTTTCAGGCACCTTTTTCTGAAATTGCTTCGTTAATAGTAAATAGGAATAGTGGAAATGGAAAAGTAGGAATAGTAGTAATTTTTATTCGAGTTGTTCAATTTTTTCAAAGTAGTTTCAATGAAATACGAGCCAAATGATAGCATAACTATTTATATTAAAAATTGATGTAATTAAGAAATTATGTAGAAAGTTGAGTCTTCTATGATTAACTCATCCTAAAATTTCAGTGAGGTGAATGAGGTAACACTGATGGTTTATAAGATGTGAAGATAAGAGATGGCCTTTTTTAAGTTCGATATACTATTTATAGCTCTTGTATTTCCTTATTTCTTGTGAACCAAGTCCATTAGTAATACAATAGGCTTGATATCAACAATTAATGGAATTGAATTCTCTTTTTGTTTCCAAATATGTCTATAAGTGAGAGTTATATCTATAGTACGGAAAGCTATTCATAGCTCTTGTATTTTCTCATTAATTTATTCTCAACTATTACAGCTATAGGTAGAAGGTTTCATATCAACAATTCATCGAATTGAGTTATCATTTTCTTTTCAAATACAGTATGTCTAATATAATTGCGATTTATATCTATAATCTATTCACGGATTTAAATACTCATTTTCTTCTGAATATGTCAATGAGTAGGATTTAATTATGTAAGTATCAAATCAAATATATTGATGGAATTGAAGGAACTGAAAGGCCAGAAAAATCATCACCTATTGTTGAGAAAGCTTTCATTCCTCGAGTGAGATATAGGAATGAAAACAACCCAGTGTCAAGAATATTGTTCATACTTTCCTTCGAATAGGCAGAGAGAAGACGTATTGTCAGAATCAATAACTATTCTAAGGATAATGTTATCATAGCAAACAATAGTTCAGGAAGAAGAAAGATGGTAGGTGTGTGTGACAATCCTTTGCTCTGTCTCTTTCAGGTAGAACGGCCTCTCGACGTTGTCATGTCAGCAGTTTCAGAGACGTTGCTGATCCTAGCCAATCCACCTTAACTTGAATGAATCCCTGGAGACGCATTAGATCCTCTTTCCTCCTGGTCAAGCCACATTTGATCAGTTGATAAAGATTGAGAGAACGTAGGGATGGGAAATGAGTTCGAAAATGATTCTTGCACATGTTGGAGTTGTATTTGGTCATTCTGACGCTTTTCAGGAATTGATTGATAATGACAGCTCTGATATTCACAATCAAGTCATCCGCGGCGCACAATTATGAATTATATTGAATCTTCCAATAAATATTTTATCTGCGAATAAAAATAATAGATAAAATTTAATGTATTTATCTTACACTTAAGGTTCTATTTGAATATCTACTTGGGCTACTGGTACGATGCACAATAGACAAAACTTAAAAGATTATTAAGAATTGAAAGTTTCATTGTGTTTATTGTGAGCTCCATCATGATCATTTTCCTGTAGGCTATATATTTTTTATCTATGGTCTCCTGTTACAGATGGTCAAAATGATGATAACGATTGTAGTCGTCTTCACAACTTGTTGGCTTCCTTTCAACATTCTCTTGGTAAGTCCTTAAAGAAGCTTTCATCTCTTATATTTTTCTAACAAGTTTTTTTTAGCAAACAAAATTTTTCAATAGCAGTATTGAGCATGGAATAAAGGAATCAAATCTATTATGCCATAGACAAAACATAGACGTGGGCATAACTTCCCGTAATAGTGATTTGTCGTAGTTAGTCGAGATATTTATAAGATATCTTCTTCATCAGCTTATTTCCAAAGAGAAACTGAGTAGGATAGACAGAAGCAATGAGTTCTATAAGACCACTGATGGTTTCATAAAAGATGGAATGAAATATTATTAGAACTTTTATTTGATACCAGTTATGAAAAAATTATACATTTTATAAAATTTGTACAGTATTTATAGGGATAAGCATAGCTTCCTTCATATTAAAGGAAGCTATCTGAGTCGTCGTTAACCGCTGGAATCGACAGATGTGAGTTCTGAAACACATATCTAGATCTAGATGATGCTAAAACATGCTATCAACCTAGACTAATAATTGGAAATGTTCTAGTGCTGGAAATACAACACTTTGAGATATTCGATTAATTTTGACTATAGGAAATTGGCACATTGCTGTGGTTCATCCCGATCATGGTATCTATAGTATCAATCGAGTGCGGTCATGGCATTCGAAGAGAGAGGGGTTATCTCAGATCATATAAGATAATCACTATTTCTACATAGAAAGTTCGTCTATGCTCTCCAGCTAAATCTGAGACCTCAAACTACGCAATTCAGACACTCAAGTTCTGAACATCCCTGAAGCTGGAGTGAAACGATCAAATCGAAAAGCGATGATAACATTGAATTTTGAGAATTCAGTACAAATCTGTGAGGTCGATCGGCTCCTATGCCATTGATGTGAAATGAGAGTGCTTTCTCATAATTAGTTTCATCCATCAGATCAAGAAACTATAATTTGGGAGTTCATCAATATAATGCAGTTTCAAATAAATATTTCTGTTGAAACGATTTTTATGGGGTGTCTATGAATAAAATGCATATTTGACCATATCATGGTCATCCGTTCTTGTACTGCCATTAGAAATTGGATACTTTCAAAAATTAGAAAACCATCTATAAATGTGTTTCTCATTAAATATAAGAAATATAAGTATTATATCAATTTCTAATTTTTATTTATTGTAGAACCTGAAGGAAACCATCATGCTTTTATTCAAACTGACCTTTTTTGCACTATCATCACTTTAAGACAAATAAACTGATAGGCGAAAATATAGGCAAAATGAATTATTTATAAATATTACAGACAACATCATGCCTTCAAAGCAGCTGTGGTTCAATTGATTGGCAAGTGAAATTGGTTCTCTCCTTTGTCAAAGTTCGATACAGCAAACATGAATCATTTTTCTGAATAATATCTTCACCCAGTGAAACATTTTTATCTGGTTGCAGGTGGTCTGGTCACACGACGAAAGTCTAGGCGAATGGGAAGGGCTTCCCTACATGTGGTTCGCCTTCCACTGGCTGGCCATGTCTCATACCTGCTACAACCCGATAATTTATTGTTGGATGAACACCAGGTTTCGTGCCGGATTCTGTACTGTGCTCGGCAGGGTGGTCCCCGGCGAAATGCGAATGCTTCAGTCGACGGCGATGACAGAAAACTCTGTCATTCCAAGGGTACACACTGTATCTGGCTCGCGTTACATGCACTCTTCCAACTGTGTTGAGTCAACCAACAAAATCGTCAAGTTCCATGAAGATATGATCTGAATAGCATCGTTAGATTTGATTCAATCGTGTATGCTGAACTGGAGTATGTGTGCCTATCATGCCACAGTCGTGTGTCCTCTTTAAATCTCTTTAGACTATTTTAAATTGGAGTGCTTATTAGAGTTTTATTGAAACCTCTTTGGCATATTTAATGGGAGTGCTATATCAATAAGATAAAAAAAGATATATTGATAAGATGATGTTGATATAGTGATATCAATCAATACTATTTATATCATGAGATTGCTTTTTCGTCTGATTCCTTCTACCTTCCAATTCCATGGAGCAGACCTCGTTGTTCTTCTCAGATGAGAAAAACAATCTTTTCTAAAGACTTACATTCAAGGTAATACATTTAGTTCGGATTAATGGGATGAGCTACTTCCTTTTAATCTGACAAGTGAAGTTTCCAAATTAATGGAAAGAAGTGAAAAGTTCTCCAACTGTTCGATTCCAACCTTTACTGTGAAGGGGCGAGGCTGTGAAAAACAACAGTGGAAATTGGCGAGTTTCGAAGTGTAAATAATGCTGATATTCTTCTTCGATTTTAAAGGATGTTGTATAAGTGTACTATTGGATGTTTATGTACATTTGGATGTTTCTCGATTTCATTAAATATATATTCAATTATTAATAGTTGTCAGCTAATTTTCCACTAATCATCCTGTTTTTCTAGATCCTACTTTTAATTTTCTATTCTCAATCCTATTCTTATAAAAAATCGCAATTGATTGATTGGTCAATAGTATGAAAGGTTCATTTATAATAAAATATTCAATTGAAACAAAATCCATTCTCTTCACTGAACTCAAATGTAGGGAAGGGTACAAAATAATAATTATTCTAAAAGTAATCAATCATTGACTATTTATTACTTAATTCAAACTGTTTTATTGGCAGAAATAATTTGCAATAATTTTACATCATTTCCATAAATAC
>CM029546.1:27115746-27148282 GCA_017141385.1 Sogatella furcifera
AAGCAAAGGATCGTTACATCAAGTGATAATCCTCATGTATGCAAAGATCAATAAATTATTCTTTCACCTCGAGTTTTTCTTAAATTCGAAATTCGCTCTCTCAGATTCGAACTCAAAATTAATAAATCTCAGTTGAAATTTCCACTTTATAACTAGGTCACGTATACTCGATGAAGCCTCTTCCACGGCTTTCTTATCATACCAAAATCTTCGTCTTCTTATTATCTCCGAGTCCAAAATTTAAAAAAAATGTTTTTACTATTATTTTTAACGTTTGAAAGATCAATGAATAAAACGAACACCGCTCATCAACTTACTGATTCCATAAAAAATAGCTCAGCTAGACAGCTAGTGGGTGCAAATTCATCAAGTGATATGTATATAATATTATGTATCAATATTGTGTATTGATAGGCCATTCTTATAATATTTAACTTTAATTTTCAATTCATGGAACTTCTCAAATAGAATTGTCATTATGTATATCAAATGAAGACATAGAAATGCTCTAAATTATTCTTTGTTTCAGTCTCAATTCCATAAATCCAAATTTTTCGCTTGCAAATCATTAAACATTATTGTAATCATAAGTGTGTTGAAGCCATATAGTGGACTCAAATTCTATTTTTGAATACTTATAAATATTATTATTCAAGCCTATTCAATCAAGAAATATTGAATTATTTCCCTACGTTATCGATTATATTTATCCATAAGATTATTAAAATTAGCATTCCATCTAAGTTATGCTAGGATCAAAGCAGGCTTTAATGGAGGAAATCGTGTTCAGATTTTCAACGAAAAGCAATCCTATATACTTGAAGCTTGACAAAAGAGGAATCTCAAACAAAAATGAGACTTCGTAATGAAATAAAGTCTATAGATATTCCTGAATACAAGTCCGCTTTGTAACTCTGAAAAGTTGTGTTTTTGAAAAAAGTGTAGAGCGGGCAAAAATTAAGCTCAGATACCACGTATTACATTATTCGCATGAGTAGCACTTCAAAGATTAAACGCTAAGTAGGATTCTTTCTCACAGGAAGCAAATAGAAGAGTTGAAGTCGAACGTGCAAGTCGACCCAGCTGTTGGCCGGGCGACTCCCTAATTCAATACATACCCCTCTTCTATGCAAGGGTAATTGTGTTCTCTCGAATTCTCAAGTACTAATCTGTAAAACACCATCTTCCCTGAAGACTCAGATAATCTTGCCCAAGCTGCTGCTGAAAAGACGCAATGTGGATTGATTAAAGAGATAATTCAATTCAAGACATAGAGCTTCTAAGAGAATGGAACAGACTCCAAACCATGTTATACCTAGCCATCAAATGCGTTCACAGTGCCATTTTTCGTTCAAATATAGTCCGCACAATCCCTTAGATTTACTCGATTCCACCTTATTATTAGAATTATCAATGCAAATAGTTCCTTGCAGAATGAAAATATCATTAATATAATATGATCTATTGAACTATATTCTTGAGATTCATTGAAGAAATAAATGCTTGGGTTGGAACCATTTCAATTTGATGTGGGTTTGTAAATGAGCTAAATTTCAAGAACAAGATCATTCTGTTCAATAAACATGTTGTGCATTAACAGTTACTATGATCAAATTTCATGATACAATCCACACGTATTTTTCAATCCAAGCATTCAATAGATATATTAAAGAATTGAAACGTTTTCAAATCCTACTGAAAATAAGAAAATACATTTCTGACCGTCTTTGAATCTCTTTATTGAATTTATGAATATAGGCTATTCTGTCATTAATTTTATTATAATCATAATATGTCTTTGACTGAAATGTTTGGGCGAATGTATAAGTACATGATGGATCTTGCAGCTTATCAGCTACACGTATCAATAATTCATGGAAGTTTTTGGAATTGTTGATACATTGCGAGGAGAGCTGTTTTAGGTGTCATGCAAGCAATTCCACATGGAATGTGTTGTGGCCACCCAAAGTGTGAACATTGTAGTCTGCATTATCAAAAGTAAATTTCACGTAACCACTCTCAATTTTTGTGCTTTCTAGGGAAGATACTGATCTCTCGTAATTCAAAACTTCCTTATAAGGTACACAAACACCCAAATTGCACAAAAAATCAATGAGTACCTTCGAACCAAATTTCCTGTGAAATATAACTACGTGTTCCTAGTTGGGAAGGGGACAAGAATGATCTTGAAAGTGTAGCACTGATTATACTGTGACAGATGGGGGTTTTCTTCCTTTAATAATTTGTCTTCTCTGCAGAGAAGAATGCATTTTCAGTTGATTCCTTATTAGAAGAAGGCGAAGGCTGAAGGATTTCAGCTATCGAGAACTTCGGGTATGAGTTCATACCCTCCTTCACAAATCTTTACAATTGTTGAAAATTTAGAAACGTCTTGGCTTTTTAATTTGATCTCACGTATGCTTACAGCTGCTACAGTTCTGATCAATCTCAGTTCCTCCTCATCTTGGTTATTGAAGTTCCGGTTTGCATACCAATTGTCAGAAAGGTTTGTAGAAGGTTCAGAAGAATAAATAACACTTTTTCCTGGTAATATTGCAACATTTAAAATATTTCCAGCGTACTGAGTGAGTTTCCTTTTCAACTGTATTTCTGTTTATAGTTCAGCTTCGTTACTCAGTTGAAGTTACTTATTTTGAAGTTCTTTAAAAGTGTAACTTACTGACATTCATATTCATCGTTCTCCTCTAAATAGTCACACAGCTTTTCAAAAGCATCTTCTTTCCTGGCATCAGCGCTTGATCAACTTTTGGACGTTGCTGCTCTATTTTCGGATGGTAATGATCCTGATAATTGAAATATTTCATAACAGTACCAGTGATATTTTCCATCAGAACTGACAAGGTCTATGATCTCACACTTACATCCCCCAATTTTCTTGGCTGTTATTTGCTTCTCTTTGGATGTTTTTGATATTTACCAATTTTTTTCACCAAACTCCATTTTTCTTGAGTTGAATTCCTACTTTTAGATATACTGGAACACTTGCAACCATAAAAAATGTTTCAAAATCAGATGGCTCACGGGGAATCTTTGCTGATGGTTCAATTTCTCCTTGAGGTGGCTTTGGGGGTGATATGTAAGTTTGTCGATGACACTCACTATGACTTACTATCACTTTCCATACTTACACCTACTCGTAGTGACTCATTCTGCAAGAACAAATCTTTAAAATAATTCTTACGAATTTCACTGCCCTCAATTATCTTTTGCACCGCCTTCCTACTCAGAGTGATAAGTTCACCACCCTTGTCCTTGCAAGGTTGCAAAACACACTATGAAATAGCCTAAACAGTAAACACTCACTTAAAAGTTAGACGGACACAAATACAACGAGTAATTAGGATTGAAAAAACATCTCAAAATTGGTATTGAGATTGAAAGCAAAAAGTACATTTTTCATAGGTTAGATCACTATTTTTTTAATCTTCTATATCCCATTTTTCATAGGTTAGATCACTATTTGTTTCCACACTACTTTGATACAAACCAAACAAATATAAAATTAAAGGAAGATGGCTCTGATGGAATATAGTACAATGGTACTACACTGGAATGACTACAAATAAAAATAAATGCACAACAATTGATCATGTGTACAGCTGTATTGGTCTACTATAAAATTTACTTATTCAAGGTATCACGGAAAGAGTTCATTTTTCTCCCACTTTGAATGTAGTTGAACAGCTGAGCGCAATACGCAGAACAATCACTATAGTGAAAAAATTCACTCCGGCAGCTGGCGGTCGGAAAGAGTGCATTTCAAATGCAATTCTATGATGGCTCAAATCATATGACTTATAATGAGCTATTCAGGGTATGAATTCAAAGGCGCCGTTTTCGAAAAACACAATTTTTGGCATTGTGTTATTCGCCATTTTCTCTGCCATTTTTGATTGGATTTTTTTCGTTGATGGCTCAAATTGTAGAGAATGATAAGGGTATTATACCCACCAATTTTCAAAACGATCACGTTATTGGTCGATTTGTAGTGATTTTTCAAAATTTTCATCCCCTAATTTCACCCCCTACCCTTGGACCAATTTGGCTGGTTAACGAACTTGACCGAGATATTAACACTAATGATTTTTGTGCAAAATTTGGTCGCTCTCCGACAAGCCCTTCGGGAGTTATCGTGTTAACAAGAAACTGTACATATATAAATATATATATATATATATATATATATATATATATATATATATATATATATATATATATATATATATATATAGATATATGAATTTGAACGGACATCAGATTCGTGTTCTAGGGGCTCGGAAACGTGTAGAAAATATATCACATCATAAATTTTCGATTGTCAGGGCAAGACCAATAGTGCATTTTTTCAAATGAAATGCACTAAAATGTTGAATGAGTGGAGCGCCTCAGTGAGCTCAAGGAGACGACGATTTTTTCTAAAATTTGACTATAATATAGCTCATTCAATAATTGATAAAAATATGAAATTGATGTTTAATCGTGAGGAAAAGTATGTTCTTCATTACCATATTATGACTCATCATAGTTTTAAATAAATTTTAATGGAAACATAGTCGAGAAATGTGAGTTTTTAATTGTAAGAAAATTTTTAATAATTTATTGGATAATAACTTGATGAATATTGACCACAGAGTCATGTTCTCAGTCCAGAAATCTAGAGGATTTCATCCTCTACAAAATGGTAAATTACATTTAGCTTGTTCAATGTTTTTTCTCAGTGAAATTTCAATAGAATTGGAAACATCTGCGAATTTATCAGAAAGTTGATGATGAAAACTGGTAGTGAAACTTCCAAGGTTGGAGGTCCAATCTAGTACAACCCACGGACACCAGAATACAGTGTTTAGTTCTAGTATCCGTGGTACGATCTGGTCCAACCATACTACTCATTTGAAAGAGAAAGATTTCCTCTACATTTATTGATTAATTCCAGATTATTCGATCGCAGGTTGCCGATTAAAAGTCAAAACTGGCATCAAAAATGTGAAAACTGGAATCTTCAATGTATAGGTAACAAGGTATTCAAAGGGTAGGCTACGATTAGAATTTGAAAATTGAATTTTTCAACCGAATTTTTTATTATAATACATGAATTCATACCGCCGTGATGAGTAGGGAATGATGAGCTATTATACGATAGAATCCGATGTAATATTCAAAAGTTATGAGAGAATATTAATAATAATTTAAAATAAACGGATGCTTCTTACCAACCCTCATAATTCCTATGGTATTTTTGTTCGTACCAGCAATATTCATTACACTTTAGGGTCTCAAGGACAAAAGTATGAGAAAATTCTGATATTTTGAGTTCGTCGTTTGGATTATAAAATTGAATTTAAGGGGTTTTGGGAGGTGTAAGGGTTTTATAAAATCGCTTCAGCACAAAAACTACTGGAGATAGAAGTGTGGATTTGTTTGGTCTCAAGTTGAAGATAAATTGAACAAATTTCCTTGAGATATTTTGAAATACTGATGTGCGGGAACCCAATCAAGAGTTACAAACTTCAAAAGAGACGAAAATATTCTTGTGAAAAAATCATAAAGTTTCGAAAAAATTGTAATTGGAATTGCTCTCAATCTCTTCTGAATTTTATTCTCTACAAAAAACGTGCGTGGAATTTTATGTCTGACGTTTGATTCGACTACAAATTACAATTTACTAAGAACTGAAATTTTGCACCTTATAACCCCCTTCTCCCAGAGAAATTCGCCCTCAAAATGGTGTATTTTTTACCAAACTATTAAGGCGTTGTATAGAACAAGCTGGTGGTGGAATCATCCTTTCTCTTTGGATGCTGAGGTTCGAGACTTATTGCACCGTACTAGTTGTAAAAACAGAATAATTATCACTTATAGAAAAGAGACAATAAGGATGTTTTCAAACTCGATTTTGTACCTTCTGTGAGGAATCAGAATCTTTATGCTCAAGGTTCATTTGGGAAAAGCGACCAATGAGCTCACTTTCTCCTCTATCAACCTTCACGCTCAACGAAAACGTTTTTCCTTTTTTTCTGATGATTTAAACAGCTGAAAGCACTCAGCATTGACTGAGTTCTGACTCCATTTCGTGGAAATGATGAGCTGAATTTGTTCTCACTGGAAAAAATTCCGCTCTCTACTGCTAGCAATTCATTTCCAATAATTCGAGGTAAATAGTCCAAGTGAATAAATTATTCAAACTATCCCGAATATATTATGGGAATCTTCTTATTTAGAGTAACGCCTGTTCTTGTGAATAAGAAAAATATGAGAAGATTGAAATAAAGTGTTTTGGTTCCCATAATTTTTTCTCCTTTTCTCCCTTTAATAACAAATCAACTCTCCTTTTCTTTCTTTAATATCTCCTAATCAACTCTCCCTTTCTTCCCAACCTTTACCTCTGTAGAAGACATATCATTTCATGGATAATATATTTCACCTTCTCAGTCTATCCCTTATCAATTTTAATGTTACTTTTTATAAGATGTATAATTATAATGTTTTTCCTCTATAGTCATTTGAGTTCAACAATTCTCGTTACCCTCCTTCTTATTTGAAATCTCAATTCAATAATTGATAACACATATGAGTAATAGTTTTTACAGACTTATATTCGAATACGAGTATTCCACTGCAATTTCGTACGTGAGGAATAATAATCCGAATTGAAATATTCTGACGTAGAAAATTCTCATACTTTTCTCCTTTCATACTTGCCTTGTTTCACGAACATGCAGGCCTATCGATTTCCACTTCTAGGCTGAAACTTTACTCAGCTCATGCATCTAAACTCCACTTCGAAGCTATTTGTACTAGAAGAGTAAATATTGAATCAATTCTCTCAGAGTCGATTTCAACTCACAGAAACGACCACATTCCTATTTGAAATAGCCTTGCTTTTGAAATCTCCTACATCCGACATGCCCATGCCAAATCCTGACTTCGGAACGATTTCATACATGACTACTGTAATTCGTATTGACATTCTGATCCATCACGTCCTCAGTGATGAATAGGAAGTGTGCAATATAATTGGATGAGATTAATAACTCTAAATTTCAAGCTACTAATTCAATAACCTCACAATTTACAAACTTATCTAAGATTCTCTTCGGATCCGATCAATTATGTGACTAAAATACTATACAAAGAGTTGCTCAACGATTTTGAAGTAAACTACTCCACTTGATCCAATTCCAATGTAATCCATGATAATATTATAGGAATGAGCACCTCTCAAGGGTAGCTATTGTATGATTCAAAATATTAGTTCCATCTTTCCCTTCTTGAATGGAATCAAAGACAATCTATGACTTGGATTGTAGATACTGAAGATACTATCAGATAAAATATACAGATATCTGCTTTATCTGCATACGAGGTATAATAAAATTACGTATCACATATTGTATCAATATTAAATCTCTTGCTGAATAGGAGAACATTGAGCGATAGCAATGCTACGTAGACATTCCGTTAACAAATAAATGTACAGCAATCTCTATAAATCATCACCAGATTAAGAAATATTGAAAATGGAAGTTGGAATGTTTTCTTTAGCAAAAACAAATCAATTTCTCCAAATGAAAGAGCTTCAGCGTTCGGCACTTTGGCAAATCAGCTCCATTCCAAACCTCTTCTCCTTTCAAAAACATTCGTTGAACTCGTCTTTTGTCAAGCTGGTTCCTTCCAAAATCAATCTTATAACTTGGCTTCCCCCCAATATAATCCAAATGACATATTATTCTTCTATTAGTGCTAGTTAAGAGAGACTTACCACAATATGAAGTATGATTTTCTTGTTTTTCTCGTTAAATATAATCTAAATCATCAATAATTCAAATAAATCTTGGATTTTTTTCTTGCTAGTCCGAGTAGTTAGTAGCTAGTCTATTTTTGTTTTTATACTAATTGCTCTGCTCTGAATATATGGATTTCAACTTCAGTTTTTCATTGTGAAGCTGTGATGTTGTATAATGAATGATAAAATATTCAAATTGAAAAATTCATGATTGAATTTTTCCCTTTGATCAAGTTATTTACAAAGAGAACTCAACAGGGTCGGGAAAGTACTTTATTCGGTATCATGAGCTTAGTTTCCGAAATGATGGAAGCCCTCTGTTAGAGTGTAACAGTCACACATATTGTAGCATCGGCTCTTGTATCAAAAGCTTGTATTCATTAATGCTCGAAGAGACACACTTGTATGCGAGAAGTTTCCGATATCAGAATAGCAGAGCAGAAGCCCTTAACTTTGAGATGAGCTACGAAACTCTCAACAGTTTGAGCAAACTCATATACAATATAGCAGGTTCCATTGTTTAGCGAATGTATAAGGTCAAGCTGAATTTCGTAATGAGATAAATTGTGATCATATAAAGCTGTTTGTCCCGAACAAACTTGATAGAAGTGGAGACTTATGAGCTTATTCAAACTTCATAACTGATATCTCAATTTTCTATCTCATCATGTCAATATAGGCTACTGAATTTCTCTCCAAAAATTTAAAGTTATTCATTCAGTTCTAATAAATAACATGAACATAAATTAATTGCATTTCTCTTGTGAAAGAGAGAAAGTTTCTATCATTATTATTACTACCCACATCTTCTAAATGAAAAAGTTTTAACCGTAGCTCAAACTCTCACTATTCTTATGAAAATTTCCTTAGAAAATTAATTCTCCGTATAGAATAGTAACTTCAGATCAAAGTAAAACCTCTCCTCAACAATCCCTGTACGGAGTAAAAATCCCAATGAGCTTCAATAATAGTTTTCCAATATGACCATACATGGGATTTTCAATATTCATATTAATGAAATATTTCATACGTATGTATTCTTCAGCAGAGGTGCCCATCCCCCCCCCCCCATGGACAGAAGCGCAAATCCCCCCCCCCCCATTTTCAACTGCTTTAAACCCCCCTCCCACCCAATTTGAATTCGGTAACTCCTCTCTCAACATAAGTTCAATTTGCAATTGGAACCAAATAATATAATCCTAATATAACTAGGGAAGCGCATGCGGAGGCAGCCGCAAATTGAGCGGAGCGAGCTTTCTTTTAGTCCAAAAGTTTTTGAAGCGTAGACTCGAAAATTTGATCCCGGTATTTTAAGCCTAGCTAAACCTAGCTGATGGTGAAAGTGGCTCATTCTATTACCATGTAATGTTATGAAATGAGAATATAAAATAGGAGCAACAACCTTTAAGTGAATGTTTTCTCAAGTGAGTGTTTATTTTGATAGAATAAGGCAAGATGAGAAAATGACTCCAGCTTGGTCAATATTGGTTAAAAAAATATTGATTGGGCTCAAATTGAAGGTCAGAATGTTTCCTACGATTGAGACAAAATCAATAATTTTCAAACAATATTGACCGAGCTGGAGTCATTTTCTCTATGAGTGGTTCAACTTTGAAAATACAGCATTTGACGTACCTTTTTTGGTCTCAAATGTGCTCTGATTGTTTAAAATAATTATTCAGAAGCAAATTATAAAGGAAAATCAATATAAACTTGAAAAATCGCGAAAAAATAAGCCTATTGGATGAAATTTGGGCATAATTTTTGCGTATTCCACAACAAGCTTCCATTGTTTGTTAGCATGTTGAGAAATATTGAATGCATGCAAATAAATAAATAATTTTATTAATAAAGACATCAGGTAAAACCCCCCATTTTGCCTCCTTCAACAGTACAATATAGTTATTTGTGTATCAGTACGCATAGAGTGATTTTGCTGCATCAAGAGAAACACTTACGCACGAGCCGCAGGCCGTATTACACATTAAGTTTTTCCAAACTACCATATTGAATGTGAAAGGTTGAAATCAAAATTAAAATAGTCATATCTCAGTTATTTATCATTGAATCCTGACAAATCAGGCACCATTTTATTCAGAACTAGCCGGTAGGCTCGCTTCGCTCGCCTTCTCCGCCTAGCCAGGGGGCCCGCCCCCTGGACCCCCTGACAGTATAGGCAGTGTAAGTGAGACAAACAGGCTCGCTTCGCTCGCCTGCAAAACCTCTGTCAGTGTCAGCTGAGACAAACAGGCTCGCTTTGCTCGCCTGCAAATTCCGTTCAGAAGGGATTAGAAATTTATTGAACACAGCATTTCTAGACCTAATTTGGACCTGTTTACTTAATTTCAACATTTTCTGCCAATTTGTTCTCAAAAAATCTAAGAAAAACTCCGAAAATTCTGAAAAATAGTAAAACGCTAATATGAAGTGTAACCTTTGAATAGCTATTTATGTATTAAGAGCGTAAAGCGCGACTTTATCGCTCACGCAAAACAGTTATCGCGCGACGCGATAGCGGAGCGTGATAATTTTGCAAGAGCAATAAAGAAGCTTTACACGCGAATTACATACAAAATTTTTTCTACAACTGCACATTATAATAACCTGTTGAATTAATTTGATTTGTCAAATAGCCTACTGTAAACTGTTATTAAATTTCTCTGATGATTATTGGAGTAATTAAATGAATCCATCCAGTTAAACTCGAAAATTATAATCAATTTTCAATTATTATTATATGTTTTAATTATACAAAAGAAAAAACAATTTTATGAACACCAAAAAAATCAGTCAGGAATCAGATTTGAACCTGATAACATCGCATCAAAAGCTACATGAATTAGCTTTTTTGTTTCACTGACTGAAGCTTGTCACAACACAGCTGATTAGCAAGCGTAAAATAAATCTCCTGCTCATGCGCAGTTGCTTAGCGAGCATAAAAAATGTTCTGCTCAGGTTTCGAACCCCCCCTGATTGGTAAGCAGTGAAATAATAGTCCACGTTGCTAACCACTGGGCTATGAGGGTTTCGATAAGGAGCCGATTCTGCCAGTGATACCAACATGATTTCAAGACATGCATAATCGACTTTTCTGACCAGGAATGTTTCTCAAAACTGATGCTAGGTTGCAATCCTGCAGTGCAGAGAGCATGAATATAGCATGAATAATGTGTATAGTAATAGTGTGTAAGCAATCCTTTTTTTTCCTTTTTTCGTCCTTAATATGCAAATTTTCAAAATGCTCTATAGCCTATAACCTGGGCGTCCATGTCTACTATCACCATGGCAAGTTTGAATTTATTCGGTCGAGCGGTTCCGGAGGAGTAGTTATACAAAGAGTGACTTTCCTAATCCATTAGAGCTTCGCTTCGCTCCGCTCAATTAAGAAGAATGATTGCCAAGAGTGAAAAAGCGTTCAACAGTCTACATACAGAAGAAAACAATCATATATTTTCCCATACACAATTAAGTATTCTCAAATGAATTTTTGATGTACGAAAATTGAAGCAGACATAATTTTAATTGAGGTTATACACAGAAAAGAAAGAAGAGTTTCTTCTCTGTGGGTTGTATTAGTAGTTTATGATCTATAAATTTGACAAAGTTTAGACTTATTGTAATGAAACTGTCAAAAAATGGAGTAGATGGTGAATTATTAGTATAATTCTTTGTCATTGAAAAATTATTGATGCCAGTGCTTGATTTGTTAAATCAGGTTCTATTACGGCGGCAGGAGCGTTGGATGGGGTCCTCCCCCGGAAAAATGGATTTTCAGTTCTTTCAAAGCCCGTTCTTAGAGTAATTTTAAAGCTTTTAGTTGTGTATTTTTACCAAAATTTTTCCACATTTTCAATAGAAAACTAGAATGATTTACTCTCCATCACAGAGATACCACCAAGATTAAGCCCTGGTTATAGTAAACATATTACATATAGGTAATCAGCATACAAATTTATTTCATGAAGTTCAAAAGTTTCTCAATACCGTATTTTTTTATCACATAATAATTCGAGGAGTTTCCTCCCAAGTTACACATATATTTTATTCACCCATTAACCTTTCATTCATTCAGATACCCTAGTGATGATGAGTGGGTGAGTAATACTTGGGCTTACAGACATTTCCAGGTAAACAATGAGGTGATACAACGGAGGTGAGGTGGAAGTTTAAGGGTGATGTTAAAGAAACAAATGAATGAAAATACTTTCACCTCCAAAAAAAGATAAGACTCAATAAGAAAATCGTCTTTGTTCATTCCAAATAAGTCTAATATGAATTTGCGACGAGTTCCAAAGTTTTCTGAAATCATGTCTTAATATAGTACCGAACATATCGCCCTGAGCTACATTCCCAGTAGGAAACTCTTCAAGGATAATAAACTAAAATAAGGACACCCGTGACTTTCGTAGAAGTTAACTGATCTTGACAAACCATAGTTTGTTATTCTCAGCTCATGAAGGCATTTGAAATGCATATATAATTTGTTAAATTTGATCGAAATTTAAGAATTCCACTACCTTGAGTACATTTATCAAGGCTGAGTACATTTACCAAGAAAAGGCTGCCATTATTTGTGTTGAAATGTGGCCATCTTGGAAGCCATAAGTTGGGAAAGTCGCATTTGGGCTCAAATTGTAGAACATAATCTCCTGCTACTTTGAAACATCAAATAAAGACATTTTCCATGAGTGTTATTAGTGTCAACACCAAAATATTGAGGGATCATTATGAAATCTCCTTCCCCCACCGTGGAAGATATGAGCGGAAAGTGAAATCCCTCCTGAAAATATAAAAATTGAATATCAGAGGAAAACCTCTTACAAGTTTTGATAGTGAATAAACACAGAAAATCAAAGCTAATTATAAAAATCCCCCCCCCCCAAAACTTGAAAACTATAAGCTGAAAACAGAATAAGTTACCAATTGAAATAAGGTTTTTTCACCGGTATGAATATAAAACAAAAACATTCTCAGGCTTATTGTAAAAACTCCTAAATTTACGGTGAAAACAGAATTCTCTCCTAAAAAAAGAATTATAATTTTTTTTGGAATAATTTTATTTCGGGGTGAATTTTTATGAGGGCCATTGAGGGCTGATTTAAAAAAAATCCCCCCCAAGACTTGAGAAGTATAAACAGATAATCGAATAAGATATTGTACAAAAAAATTCACGAGTGTTGAATATTTAATATGAAAAACATTTTGTGCTTGATTAAAAAAAACTCCCCGAAACTCATAAATAGAGGCCTCAACTGAAAATGGAACTCATCCGAAAAATAGACTAGCTAAATTTTAGAAGAATATTGAATGAATATGAGTAAAATCATTTTGGGGATAGTCATGAAGAATCCCCCCCAATTCAAAAAATAAATGCTAAGAATGCAATCCCCTAACAATATTAGAATTGAATATAAGAAATGAAATCTTCTACAAGTGCTTGAATATAACACAAAAAACATTCTGGGGCTAATTATGAAAAATCCCCCCAACTTATAGAAAATGAGCTAAAAAATAGAATCCCCCCCAAAAATCGCAGAAGCGCATTTGCGCTGCTGAACCCCCCTCTGGGCACCCCTGTTCTTCAGTCCACATTCTGTTTTGCTCTAAATAAAAACAAAGTCTACACTCACTATTACCATTGACGAATCGATGCAGTAGTTTCTATCAATGAAAAACGCCAAGCATGTAACCGATGACGTACTATGCAGTCGCAGTGAAGGGAATCCCATTCGTGAATAGCACAACAGTTGAATGTGGAATGATTGTGTGTAGGTTGTTACCAAGTATGAATTGGATCAATTTGTGATGAAAGAGATTGATCCACTTATTGAGACTGGACAGATCCAAATTATTATTGTTTTATTCTGAATGCAGCTCAATGTTTAGTTTACATGCTCGAGCAAACTCAAACCATAAAAAAACAGAAGCGGATTAGTATATTTTTTCTATGCTCAGGAATTGGAACGTAGAAGCACCTACTGTTAACCACTACTTGCTCACTAGAATTTCATTGATTAGCGTAATATATTATACTATTTTATGCTAGCTGCTACCCTTCGCACAAGTTGCACGCATTATTGTGAAAGATAAAACATATACACTGAAAAAACGATTTGGTTCATTTAAAAAAAAAATTGTTAAATCAACCAAAAAATGTAGTTGATATAGACCCAAACAAAGTTTGGTAAATCATACTATATTTTTTGGTTGAGTAAATTTGTTTCAACCAACTAAAATTTGGTAAACAATTACCAAAACACGTTATTACAATAACCAAATAATTTTGTTGTGACAAGTCAATTTTACTTGTTCAAACCAAATTTATTGTTAGCAGCAACCAAAATTTTACTATGTTCTATGTAATATTTGGTTGTTGAAACCAAATAAGAGGTTGTTTAAACAAAAGTTCTATGTTAATCTTACCATATAATTGGTTGTTACAAATCTATTTTAGTTCAGCGAACTAAATACAATTGCTAGCAGCAATCAAAATTTAATATTTTCAGAATAGTACTTGGTTATTGCAACCAAATTAAAAGTTCTTTTCAAACAAATCTTTGTTCAACTTACCATATCATTTAGTTGTAACAAATAAACTTTAGTTGTTCAACCCAAATATATTTTATGTAGTTACCAAAACTCATTTTTTTGAACATAATATATTGTTATTCCAACTAAATAAAACCAAAATTTATTATCTTCAAAACAATCCAAGGGTTATTGTAAACAAATAAATTAGTTGTAAAACAATATTTTTAGTTGGTCTTACATCATTAAATTGTTAGCATTAATAAATTAATACACCTTTTGGTGTTAAAACTAACTATGAGATAGTTGAAAAGAAAGGTGAAAAGGATTATTTTCATGAGAATAGTTTTCAAAACACTGTAAACGAAACTTTAATTGCTTTAATACTTTAATACATTACATTAGTCCCCTCAATATTCTATATTATTAAGTTCCTTAATGCTACATGAGGTGCTCCATTTGGAGCAAAGTACAGCTGATATTTAGTAGAATAATCAGCTAGTTCTTTCAAACTTGAAAAAAGATTTCATTAGTTTCTTCAACTTCATTTGTACACAAGTTGAAATACTTAATAAATAGAGAATAAAATGAAGGTGTTTGCTCCTAATAATCATCAATGAATATATTCATGATGGCTATACACAATATATGCATAATGGCAAAATCTGAGATGGTGAGGTAAAGTTTCCATTCCAAGTGTGTTAATTTGACATGGAATGACCCTTTAGGATTAATAAATAAGAATATCGTATTACATAGTATGATTTGTGGTTCCTATTTTGACACTTGCGGCAGCCGACGTAACAATGAACTTGATCAAGTGCTGGACTTGACTTCAAAATTTAATAATCAAGTAGCCTAATTCAAGCAATAAGTTAACTTTGAGAGTTTGACTCGAGTTCTTTTCTTTAGCCCATGGGGCTTACTAATTTTTCAATATTGAAGGCCTACACAATCCAGCGCACTAACAAGCCTAGTCAATAAGGGCCTAGTAAATAAATATACTATCTTATAGTAAATAAGGCGCATGCATCTAATGGAAAATTCAATGAAATGAAATTAAAATAGCCTAGATGAGAACAAATTGAAAATAATATTGAAATATTTTTTGAAACCCAATAAAAGTGCATAAAATGGTTTAAACTCAAACATGTAACTTGAAATAGATTGGAATAAGCTTAGAGCTTGTGTAATTTTACATTGTAAGAAATATTTTTCAGGTGTCCTGGATGTAGGGTTTTTATGGAAAAAATCCTCAAAATAAAATTTCGCTTGATATTTTTCTGATGAAGTGCTAATAGGCTAATTTTAGGCTGAAAGTGACCCTTATTCTCTGGAAAGATAAAGGGCGTTTCTATTTTCTTGAAAATACTGATTATTATTTGTTAATATTTATCATACTTAGCTTGAATAATACAAGTAACAGGAGAGAAATCATAATAAAATTTTGAGTAATTATAAATTGAGTGAATAATGTTCTATTTATTAATAAAGAGAAATAAAATATTTTTCAATAATGCCAGTAGTCCTACGGATAGTTTTTAATAGAGCACATGATAAAATTTTAGATTTGAAAAAGTGATTTTAATCTCCTGAAAATGATCGATTTGAAGTTAGAATAAATTCAGAGAATACTTTTAAAAATCAATAAGCTCTTCTTATTTGAACTTTTATCAGATTCGCTTGAATCAATTACTTGATTTAATGCTTCCTCAATGAAATTATGACAGCACCACATTAGGAAAATAGTGAGCATGCTTCTAATGTTATTTTGTTATGTTACAGATTTGCAAGTAAAAAGTGATACTAGGTCATCAAATTACCCTCTCTCTCTTTACTCTAAATAATAGTTATTATTCAAAACAATTTTTTACAATTTTCAATAAGATTCAACATCACAAAAACAAAGAGAATCATAAATACCCAGGACGGGTATTTATGTCAATCATACTCAGAACTAAAACGCTATTTGGTAGTAAGTATATAAAAAATGGTTGAATACATTTTATCATAATTTTCTTATCCTCGAAGGATATTAATTGCAAAAAGACAACTAAATATTTTCTATATTCAATAGAAAAGCTAAATACCCCAGTTTTTGGGTATTTACCCGGGCCTTGGGTAAATACCTAATTTAAATTTACCTACCCACTGGGTATTTACCCGGCCAACATCATCACTACCGGTGCAATAGCTGATTCTAGGGAATAATCAAAGAATCACTTCTATTTTATTTGAAAAATTTACAACAACATTAAATAATAGTGAAAAGGATACTGACATGAACTTAATAGCAATTTTAAGATTCAAGTTTTCATAAACAATTTTTAGGCTATGAATGATACTGTACCTACTCTTACATGTATGGATCCATATATGTATAGGCCTACATGTAACATGGAACTAGCCATTGTTTAGAGGAGGAGATAATACATCAATTCTTTGGAGGGTGATGCCCACATGAGCTCTTGGGCTTGTGCGTGGGTAATGGGATGGATGATGATGAGAGATGCCAACTACTTTTTAGGTAGTCTGGACCGACGGCTTAACGTCTCCAAAAAAGGCGGGGGTGGTCATATTTATGTGATTGTTCTGTGGTTGAAGAATTACTGGTTATTGTAATTGTATATTTTATTGAACACAAAATAAAACATTAGGCTAATCTTATCATTAAGTTGCCTGAAAAAATAATTTGTGTCTACCGTACTGGATAATAAAACCAGTGTACATTTTGGTATAGGCTATCATTTTAATCACATTATGAGCATGAAATAAAAAGATCTATCTTACTCACCTCAAAGATGCTGGGATTTTGACTATCACAATCAATTTCAATATTAGATTTTTTAATTTCCAAAAGACACTTTTACACTGAGAACTGATATCGCAACCAGACATTTTAATAACCAAAATCAAGACACACAAAACTCAATAAAATTTTTGACATTAAGTTAGAACATTAAAAAAAAAATTCGGAGTTTGAACCATACACACGTTCTTGATGATAGAAATTTATAGGTTAGCCTAGATTTTTTACGTTTCCAACTAAATGCACTTCTAACTCTGCTTCTAATCGTTCTGGACCCATAAACTTTTGAATGAATACGTAAACAAAGAAAATAATAATACGATAATTAAATACTAATATATATAATAATGCTACAAAGATCCTGAACAACAACTAGCCTTCATGCATCGTTTTGCCGCGAGAATACTTAACGGACACCGGGCAACTTCATCGACTTTCAGAACGTTGATATCGATAGTTGCGCAGAGAGTAGTCGATATTACAATCCAGTAACTTGTAACGTAGTACTAGTAACATTAGAAAAAATAATATCATTTTGGAAATTTGAACACATCATCAAATCTAAATGGCAAATCACTTTTAGTACATCCATAGCAATCAAATGCTTCCAGATGAATTTGCATGAGGGATTGCAATCAATTTAGTACCAAATTTTGTTATAGTCAACCAAATAATTTGAACAAAATATGTTGCTATATTCAACTCTATGATTATCGTTAACGGAACTATAACAACCAAATCATAATCAACCAAATAAATTTGGTTGGGCCAACCAAACCGTTTTTTCAGTGTAAGAGACCTGAATTTGATCAAAATAAGGAATAATTTGAAATTCTGCAGAACGTATATTGAGCTAGACTCACTCAATCCTTTCGCAGAGAAAACTTGCTGTAAATCATGTAGAATAGGATCAAATACATTATTTGCTTTCTGAAATAAGAATCAGAGGCGTTGATTGAATATTCATACTCATGCATCACGTTGGACTGTCAACTCACATGCACATACAAGTACGAGAGAAACGAACAAGAGAAAGCGAGAAAGAAATGTGAAAAGATATGAGCGGAGGGATGAAAAACATTAGTAACATCTCGGCCACACTCATCATTCACCTCGAACCGAATACTACCCTAACGATAGTGGAAAATTTCCACAATATCATGTTTATTCAGTTGGACCTCGCATAAATTTCGTTCATCATTGCCGTTCCACTAATTGTATCGCTGAAAACCATTGAAAAATCTATCTCTATGAAATTTCTCGCACAATTCATTTTTCAAACAGTGTATGGTTGAATGGAATATTCCCAGTCCAATAATATTGTTTTCCTAGTAAAGGCTCAATACATTATCATTCTCTCGCACTATTATCATTTTATGCGGCAGATATACAATTTCTTGACGATTCATTTGAATACTGTAATTCAAATATTCAATTAATCCTCCATTGCTCCTTAAATCTTTCGCCGTTCTTGGGTAGCGGCAGCCACCCGTAAAAGGGTACTTTGAGAGTTTTCATGAAGATAAACTTAGACCTGTCGAAGAAATTCAACCCTAATTCAAACTCTTTCATTAGTATGAAATTATAATCATGTACAAAAAATAAAAAGATATCCATTGAATCGCAGTAACATAGTAGACTTGATGAATCCACTTATTCCTCTATCGAAGAAGGCGTTTAGTATTCTTTCAATTATATTTGGTCTTTTTGGATCCACTTTGATGAAATCTCTGACTAAATAAGGCATTCAGAGTTGCATTCTGGTCCTGATCAATACGTTCAATGAACAATACAATACATTCTCAAACATCTCCATATCAGTAAATGCCAAGATCTGTAACCTGTGAAAAATGTATTATATTAGTTTACTTCAGCAGACTCTATTACACCACAGAAGTGACCTAGTTACCTATCTAGCAGTGACAGTGTTATTATCCTCGTTAACTGAACATTAAATACCGATTTAGTCGCTGTTTCTGACAAGCAGCGAATAAAAAGAGCAAAATTAGCTGTGTGGAAAGGCTATTTGCTCTTAGTACTAATAAAAAGCTGATATAAATGGCGTATTTTACTAGTTCATAAAGAGCGATGAGTAAACTAGCTACGTGCCATTCCATCTGAAGGAAGAAATTAGCTAGTTAAGCTTTGTCGCCCCTTCTTTTCATTGAACGAGCGATAGTGAGTTCTTACTTTTGACTCAAGGCTGAAGTCGTTGTCCGTCTGTTTGTATGTTCGACAATAACTTTCGAACGCCTCAATTAATCAAATTCAAATTCAGAACATATATTCTTCATACTTTTATACAGGTCAAGTTCGTTGGACAATGAAATCGGCCGACTCCTTCATCCTTTTTCAGGCGAAAATAGTATATTTCGTACCTAGGGCCGAAAATGTTCGTTTACCGGCTCGAAATCGGTTTTCAAGTCCGAGGCCGTAGGCCGAGGACTAGAAAAGATTGAGAGACGGAATATTACATTTTCGACCCGTGGTGTCGAACTTTATTTTTCGGCACACAACATCAATGAAAACAAAACAAAATAAATTATCAGTTAATCAGTTCCAAGAACAGCTAGACCAGTAACCTTATTATGCTTTCTTCCCGTATGCTGAATTTGGAGTAGGTGCCATCTGCTTGCTATTGGAACTTCGCGTCAAAAGTTTATTGATTTAGTGACTGAATATTACTTTATAACTACCAGTGTATTCGATTTTCTTAGATCAGAAACGTTTAAGCCCAAGATAATTTTTGTACGGTCATCCTAAATTGTACAATATCAATTCAAAGTTGTTGATTTTCGACAGATATTGGCTAATAGAGAAGCTTTGTCTAGTTGCATTATCAGCCGCTAGATGGCGCTGGCTTACCTGCTAGACGAAGTAACACAGAGTCTGACAACAATAATTTTGTTCAAATATGGATTTCACGTTCATCATTATTCAACAGTTAATCAATACAAACATTTTTAATCTTATCAAAGTTGAAGTATTAGTTATTGAAGCAGTTTTCCTTTATTATTCAACTACTGATTAATGTGAAAACTTTCAACATTCAGTTCTCTTGACAAGGGATCTTACGAATCAAAATAACAGATGAGAGACTACCTTGACATCGAAATACAGATATGTCGACATTGACTCCCAAAACAGCTGACATTTAATGCAATCAAACCGGGATGCTACCTATTGATCGACCAACCCTTAAATCAACAACGACCTTTAGTCAGCTGACATTCAAGGTTATTTTACCGCCCTAGGGCCGAAAAACGCATTTTCCCGGCGAGTTGCTGGCGACCTCGCCTGAAAACGAGCGTTTTCGGCCTCCGTATAAAGCATGTAAAACAGTCCATTTCATACCAGTGTGGCGAAAAAGGATAAACTCTCAGCAACAATATATCTATATATACTCCGGCATCTATTCAATTTCAACACAATAATCACGGCTGGAAAATGTCATAAGGAACTTGAATATTTTTTTGAGAATCCATCTGATTACAGTGAAACAGCTGATTGAATATTAGCGGCAAATTTGAAAATATTATCATGAGAAATAATAATCAATAAATCAATAAATCAATAAATTTTTTCATGTGAAGTCATATGTTAATATTGATTTCAAAGTTTAAACATGTGATAGGAGTCTATTTATTTGAACAGCTGACCAAAGGCGTCAATTTGAATTATTTTACAATTAGAATTTAGAATTTTAGAATAGAATTTTATTTATAATTGTTACAAGGCTCTCGCCTATGGTAACATTTAGTTTACAAAATAAAGATATTACAAGCAATCAATATTGTTATACAAGATGTTTTGTTCTAAGTCTTTTACATAATTACTAAAAATAAAATAGGAATATATTTAGATTGATAAAGAATAATTACAAATAGTAGAAAAGTATACAAATATTCAACCTCATAACACAAGACAAAGCCAGCGTGATAAGTAGAAATTAGCAATTCAGGATGTTTTAGAAACAAATAGTTCGATTGAAAATCTACATGTGGAAAATCCGAGAATGACGAATAAAAATGTAAACTATAGGAGCATCAACGCACCAACCCGGCCAAGACCTCATGCCAATGTATTGTTTATAAGCGATGATAAAAGCCTCGATTTGAAAAATTTGAAGGTTGGGGAAAATACTATCTCAGGCGATAAGTGGTTCCACAGTCGAGAAGCAGTTACAGTAAAAGAGGAGTTGTACATCACAGTGCGATGGAGAGGGATTTGCAGGAAATAGCCATGTTGCCGTGTGTTGCGGGCATGTACTTGTGTAAGAAGAGTGAATCTCTCAATCAGATACTGCGGACCCTTCCTCTCAACAATGAGGTGATATGTAAGACATAATATGAAGTATTGCCTTCTGTCCTTCAACTTCAGCCAATGCAGCCTTCTATAGAAAGGTGTGATATGGTCATCTCTTCTAGCATCATTATATGAACCTTACAGCATAGTTCAATGCACGTTGCAATTTCAAATTGAGCTCATCTGTAATATCATTATAGACCATGCTGCCATAGTCTATAATGGGCAAGACAAGACTTTGAACAAGTGCAACACGAAGGTTAGTTGGGAGAAATTTTCTCAATCTCTTGAATTGGTGCATTGTGGCAAAAATCCGTCTTGACAAATGGCCAATATGGGAGGTCCAACTGAGATTCTTATCAATGGATACTCCCAGAACCTTGATACAATCCTCGTATTGGAGTGCATGACCATCAAGCATTACCCTGGGCACAGCATTGTGGTCAAGCCGATTGTACAGTCTGTTATGAGCAACAATGATACTTTTGCATTTCCTGGCATTGAGGCTCAAGCAATGTGCCTTTGCCCATACAATCAAAGATGCTATATTGACATTCATGGCCGCAACAGCATGAGAAGACTGTTCAGAAGGAAAACTACTGTAACAAACTAAATCATCGGCATAAATATGATATGATAAATCACGAAAAATTAGAGGAAGATTATTTAAATAGATGGAGAATAGGAGAGGACCGAGAATTGGTCTAGGACAATTCTTTGTATTCAATGTATTCTTTGTATTCAATTGTAAATCAATGTATTGATTTACAATTAGTTATTTTTCAAGTATTCTTGTTGAAGGAAGTTTGTAGTTCCATTTAATTTCCATGCTTTAATAAGTAAGACTAATAAATAAGTCAGCCGTGCTTTTCTACGGGATTTGAAGAATGCTATTAAGGAGATCTCTAATAATTTATACGATGTATCCGAATAGAAATACTGAACTATCAAAAAATTCAATTCTTGAACGAATCTCTACAATGTTTGTTTTCAATTTGATACACTAAATGATTTACAAATTCTGTTGAGTTTAGAACAAGAGGCGATCAATATGACTGTACAGAGTGTTCCGAAAAGAACTAACTCAAGTACTATCACGGTGTTCTTCGAACTGAAAGAAAACAGAACATATCATTGGCTAAACACCGAATTCTCCTTAGTTTTCCTCTAATCCGCCCTTTTTTCATTTCAAGACTTTTCATCATACCTAGATAACGGATAAACTCTACACGAAGTTTCAATAGTATGAATGGTTTTCAGGAAAAATAAGGGAAAGTTATTACATCCATATTTGTAAATTTGTCAGAATTGTTCACTGAACAATGTTCAGTTAATAGGTCTACTCTGAATTCTTGCAGTCAAGTCGTCTTGAACAAGTAGGCCTACGTTTTTATTGGTGCATTGGCGGCAGAAGAGTCTTCTATATAATCTAAACGATTGATCAAAATATACCGTACAAATCTATATCTTCACAAAAAGGAATCATTCATTAGTATTCAATAAATCTAGGTATCGTATTAGTATGATTCGTGGTTCATATTTTTCAATAATTAAAGCTATGAGTTGACTTTGAGGGTTCACACGCGAGTTCTTCAGCCCATGGGGCTTACTAGTTATTCCTTCATTTAGATCGTAAGGCGCTCTCTGCAACCAGCATAACATTCACGGCGAATCTGTCTCTCCTTCTCTTCTCATCATGGGCGCTCTCTACAACCAACATTACATTGAGACCGAATCTTAACAATTATAATTATGGCAATTATTATATGTATATAGGGTTGTCAATCCCGGGATACCGGTCCATTTTCTATACCTAACAATCCCGGGATTTTCGGGATTAGAAAACATGGAATTGTAAATCGAATTTTTCAAAAACAATTCAATATAGAATTCATTTACGGTGATGAATATGAGTTTTGCATGATTTATTTGACTAATTTATTCTACAGGCACAGCCTACAGTTGCATATACATAATGGGTACCGTACAGTATAGCTAACTGGACTCTGTACTGGTTGAATAGAATTCGCATTTCTGGCAGAATTGTTGTTGATCGGTTGTTATGTCTCTACGATTGTTTCTGTTTACACAGCCCCACAATTACCAGTCTAGACGGCGCAATAATTACAATAGTCCTGATGTCATTTCCTTGAAATGCTATCAGAACTTTGAAAAGACTTCAGAATTCAGAAATAAACAAGCACTTATTATTCACACTCTGTCTAATTATTCCTCTTCTCTTCTCTTTCTCCATCATAAGTAGAATATCTAGTTGAAGTAAATATACTTTGCTCTACAAAATTTCATTTAGTAGTGGTTCAGCTTTCGCGTTGTTCGGTCGGTATTGGGTTACGTTACACGGTTTTTCAAAAAGTATTCTATTTAATTATTGATACTATTAATTCAAGTGATATTAATTCAATTCACAGTATTTGAAGTGAAAAGTGTGAACTCCATCCCGTCCTGATGGAGGATAGAAATGTTTCTGTTCTACATGAAAAAGACTCTGATGAGTCATCAGTTTAGAATCATTTTCTTACTTCCAAAGACGGAAAAGTGTTCAGTGCAAATCGTGTGAGGCAGTTGTCAAGACTCTGGGTGGATTTGATATTATCCCCAAGTATTTTTCCATTTCAAAAATATCCTCTCTCTCTATAATGAGCCCTTTTTCATCTCCACACACTGTTACTGAACATGTAATTGAGGAGGAACAATTGGTTAAAAATGCATGAAACTGATTTTTGCCAATCCCGGGATCAGTCCCGGGATCCCGGGATTGATATTCGATAATCCCGAAATACCGGGATTGGAAATCAGTCCCGGGATTGACATCCCTATATGTATAGCTTCCAACAGCGAAACTGGCGACTGATTAATGATTTTTTTCACTGAGGATCTCATACTTCCCTGAACGATCGATAGTATTAGAGAAAGTGAGAAATAGAGCACGATGTGTTCATCTAGTGAATCTAGTCAGCTGATTCATTTCCCTGTTTGGTTGTTGGGCACTATAGCTGATTAAATAGTCACTGTATTCGCTCTCTAACCACCGAAATACTAACTGCTTGAGTGCAGAAACTGATCAGCAACTCAGCAATAGAAATATTAACAAATCAAAATACTGCTTGAACCATGAAGGGGTCGTCAGAGAATGAAGGTTCTATGAAGGTTCGAAAATGTCCCCAAGATCACTCATCTACATAGAAATGGTAGCCTAATGACGCGACCAAAGTTCACAATTTGGTTCACGTCATAGTGTTGAGTACTCCCACAGTTACTGTTTTGGGATGCATTGAGAGGTTGGAGGCTGAGATATTGGCACTCTGTAGATCGTTAAATGTACTTGAGAATTCTTGCAGGAGGCAGCCAACCAATCGTGAAACGCCATCAATTCCCTTCTGTCGTGGATAGATTGTTGCATCGCTGTGGTGAGGGAAAAGGGATAGAACTCCTTCCTGTATTCTGTATTGCTCAAAGTCCGAGCTCCGTTGAAAGCTATCCATTATGATCGCTATTTCGTATATTGCACGATGACTATCGTCATATACCAGCAACAGCAACTTTATTCAAATGTATATCTGCGGTGACAAGTCAACTTGCCAATACACTCACATATGTTATATTTGGCTCGTATTTGTAATTTATATTGATAAGAGAAATTTCAGAGATTTTAGAAAAATTACCTTGGACTTCTCCAGTTCGAATTAATTTTCTGCACACAAACTTCACAAGATGAAGAAGTTTCAAATTAGCGCAACAAATAGATTAATATGGAAATATTTGTCTAGAATTTTTCTACATGACTGAAATTATTTATACTTAGAAGAAGCTGTTAACGCTCTCCAGAATGTTTTCACTACTTTTGAAATTAAATTTATCACTTGAATCTAAAAATGTTCATTTTCATAATCACATGTATAGTGGTATGTAGTATGTCATGACTAACGAAAAATGTGTTGGTGTATCTGACCTGTTTTTGATCTTTAGCCTAATCCCTTATCCTTAACTGATGAAAAAAGTGTTGAAGATGATGTTCTTCTTCCAACAACTCTAAAACTGTGCTCGTTAAAACTTTCACACCTTGACAACTTCACCACAAAGTATGTGATGAGTGAAAGAAAAATACGTTTCGAAAGCTGGTATTGATCATTTTACTCTGGCCTGATGAAGAAAAATGTACTCCACCTTTATTAGCCTATTCAAACAGGTTGTGGATAACTCAAAAGGGCAGTTTCCTTCATGATTTCCCATCTGTTATCAATTCTCCATTCTCAATCGCTGATAGTACTAAATTTCTCCTTGTGGAAATAACAATAATAAGAATAATAATACCTTTTTGTACAAGTTACTGGAGATAGAAATTATATTAGAACGTGATCGATAAGGTGAGAGTATAATTTTTGTATTAAATCATAGGATTCCATATAACTAGTTGTAGAGCAGCCTTATTGATTTCCACTAAGGGATTTGAAGCCTGGGGTGGTGATAGAGTCTGCTTTTTGTGAAAGGAAATCCTTCAATCTAATAGATTATTATCGTGATTGGCCACGTCATCTTTAAAACACTGCATTATATTTGTCTGTGAAATATATATGTCACCATAATATTTCCTAGCTGATGTAACCTAACAGCGGATTGTATGTTTTTAATTGAAAAACATCATCCAGACATAGCTGTATGATAACTCTAATAATTGACAACATCAATATAAGGAGCAGACGAAGCCACCTAGCTTTTTGGCGTCAGTTAGGCTGAGGCCGCACTGCCGGTGAGTGGTTTAGATAGTGTTCAACTGCCATCTTGAAATTCTTCAATAATTATGGACAATATGAACCTCCTTGATAACATCAGAAAACAGTATGAAGTACTATCTTTACCTTTACTACCATAGTAATACGATTTATTTATTATGTTCTGTAAATGTATTATGTTCTGTCATAGTAATACGATGTATAAGTTACTATGAATGTTGAATGTTCTACAGATAAGGCATCCACCAACCAGCAGTGTGGCCTCAGCCTTATAGCTGACAACAGAATTTTGGTACCGGTACATCGAAACAGCATGAAATATAGGAGCAAAGTAACACCAGATTTTAAGGTGTCACAAGAGTTTCAATTTATTCATTTACTTTCTGTCAACACTATCGTTGAATTTGTACGTTCTTCAGATTGTATTTGTTGCTCAGCATCCGTTACTGCTGTACTTTTATTCTCTCCTCTCACCATTTCCAATGTTTGCAAAGCTGGAACATAAAAAACACATTTCTCAAAACGTATTATAAAAATAATCTCCGTCGTTTTATTTCTTAAAGGATTAGACAAGCTGCCTATCCTAAGTTTGAGTTATCTTCTCATACTTCTTCTCCCAATAATCTTGAATTATCAACATTATAATCTTCTAAATTCAAAAGTATTATTGTCAGTTAATAGTTTCTCAAACAAATCATCAACTTAACCTCCGAAGTACGTAATCTCAATTTTTTGATAAGTTTATCTCCTGAATTTTGAATAGAAACAGAATTGGGTGAATATCTGTTGTTTTTTTTTACATTTTGTCGCTTGTCAGTAAGAAAGAAGTCCGCAGGTTGCGGTACGAACGCTGCTCCACAAGCAAAAGGCAGACATGGTGTAACAGCGCCTCCGCAAGCTTGCGCCCTAGGCCATGGCCTAGGTTGGCCTTATGGGTAATCCGGTCCTGTGCATTCATAGTACTGTATTGCTTTTCTTATTGTTTTTTTCGGATAATTTAATTGTTAGTGTGTTGGTAGACCAGGAAAGAGATGGACGCCGGAACAGGCTTGAAAAGCTTAATCAATGAAGAGGACGACGATGATGATAATTTCAGTTATAGTCTGTCCAAGCAAAGAAGACATTCTGGTAAAATAGAAGAATGACTCCAGCTTGGTGAATACTGGTTCAAAAATAATCAATTTGGTCTCAAATTCTGATCTACAATTTGAGAGCGAATTAATGATTTTTTAATCAACATTGATCGAGGTGGAGTCATTTTCCTATCTTGCCAGAAGGTCTTCTTTGCTTGGATAGACTATAACATTATTCCCTTTTTGATAATCATATTTTCAATAGATGAATTTTTCCTTGAATATCGCAAGCTATATCATTTCTTGAATATCATAGTCATCATGTAAAAGTTCATTCTAGTACAGTAAATATAAAGTAGTGCAGTTAGTAGAGTTAATCAATATGAGAATGTTTATGATATTTTCACCTTTTTTGTTATCTGAAGTTATCAATCTGTACAGTTTATTGAAAGGAGCCTCGAAGAGAAGGTGATAGAAAGGAGCCATCATCAATATTAGGAACAATTCTCCTCCAAAGTCTTTACACTGGAAAAATGTTTAGCAATAGTATTACAATCATTTTGAAACAATAATTACAAACTATAACAATTTATAAAAACCCTAAAACTCAATAATTCTCTGTGTTTAATATAAAGTGATATTTGAGTTGATTTTTCAGTATTATAGGACAGGTGGCTGTACCGCATTGGCTGGGAGGCGGCAGAGCAATTACTCCGATCCCGTTATGTATAGTAATCAACCATCCTTATCAAGATTGTATTACTGATTGGAACCATCCTTTAATGGAATAGTAGTTTATAACACATACTTACCCTTCCTCATTCTAAATGATCTAATAGTCCTCTTCCAGCCTGGTAAATCTTAGTATAATTACTCAAGTTGGTTATTACATTTTATACCCTTTCCTATTATTATTTCTCTTTTTTTCTCTCTTCTCTCCTGCATTTCTTGGATTTTCCGGAGACCGAAGCACCGCAGTACATGTAGTTTTAGAAGCACACAACTTTTATCACTATTATTTTTCTCTTATTTTTTATTTTTTTCTCGTTTTTATTTTTACAATAGGCTATATAGATATAAGATTCATAGGTTGATTATCTTATGTGTCTATTTCGTAAAATTCATTTTTCAATTGTTATTATTAAGACTGTTGAACTCCCCCCTACACACAGACGTATAGTCATGTAGGGGGATTCCTCAAATACAAAATTTTTGTGTAAGATAAAATTTAATTTGCAATTTTATGGGAATAAATTGCATTTTGAATTTGATAAGGTATCATGTTATCAGACCATCCACCAGTGATGAGCTTTATACTCACCGTTTGAATAATTGAAAAAAAATGTGAGCTTTGCCTTAAACTCAACATTCCATACTGAAGTCCTGGTCCAACCAAGTATATAGTGAAGGATAGCTTACTGAATGGCTGAAAAGCTCTCCACGTCAGGAAACTCTTTATCGGACCTGAAATTTGAGCAATTTTTAAATGACATTTGTTATCTCTTTTTACCGCTCCATTACCTTATCACTAGTTTCTAACTCAGGAGTTAACTGGTTTCTAACTCACCTTTTAATGCAAAAGTCCTACGAGCTTATTTTATATATTATTCATTGGTATAAGCACACATATTTTTTTAAAGATTGGGCGAGAACAACCGGTTCAACCCAAAACTGTTCCCTTCCCAATTTCCATTAATGACATCTTATTATAGGCTATCTTCTAATATCTTCTATATAATTACATCTTCTAATTTTTTTACAAATACAAAATTCGCATGAATATTGAACAGTAAGAATATAGCTAGCTAGTCATGGTGACCAGATCATTGAAATCAATAGAAACTATTCACAACAATATTTTTATAGTTAGTGAGTTATGCAGAGTCTTCCATACTACGAGTATTAACAATTAATAAATATTTATAAATTTATAGAATATTCAATAAAAAGCCAATTCATAGGTAGGTCCACCACTCATGCAATAACTAGATGCCTTGAAAATAATGAATCATGAATTGTCAATCATTTATTGTATTTCCAGATCGAGTTTCAGACAAACCTTTCGCCGTTCAATATGGTTGGTTATCAACTCACCAGCATATCCAGTTTCACAGGCCACAATTATCCATGCCGTTAGAAGGGTGAAAGCAGTGTTGTTAAGTCCGTTATGGATCGATGATAAGGTCAAGTTATATTGAACTCCTTCTGAATGCATGTATCTGGACATTGCAAATATACAAGCAAACGGAAGTATTGATAGAATCCACCCACAAATGGCTTGTCTCTGTAAAATTGAACAACGATTAAACAACGTTTGAGATCATAGCTTTCCTTCGAAATCGTTCAACCTGAGTTAGTAGCCTACCTTTAATTGATTAGAAAAAAGGAGAAGTTGATTCGATGGTGGTTCCCTGTTCAAAGCTTTTATTTGATCAGTCTAGGAGCTTACATGAATACGATATGACAACACCGTTGATAGTTCAAATAAAATTGCATGATGTATGATAGATTTTTCACCATATAGATTTCACAATAGAGTAAATCTTATACACTTCAACAGCATAGTGGAATGCAATTTTAGAACATATTTGTTTAAGAAAAATGACGAAGAATTTTTGAAAAAAAGAAAATATTGTTACCGTATTCATTTAGCTACATAACTATGAGTGATACATATACATGCATTATACATAACTATAAATACAATAATATTGAACGTTATTCTCTAAGTCGTGAAGCTTCTCCTCTGAAATCGGATGTGAATGTCCAAAAAGTGGAAGAATGACAGATATTGTCAAACTACTGTACTACTATACCTATACCTAGGTATAGCTCTACTATTCCACCTTTGAAAGTTTGAGGTTTTCTGTACAGAGGAAATATCCAACAAGTATCCCCAAAAGCCATGGTGATATTCTCGCATGTGTTGGTACGTAGTCGACAGCCCATAGGTCTTCTCTCAATGCCAGTCTAGAAGGAAAATCAATTTCAGTTTATTCCTTCATTCATTATTCAATAAGTTATCACACCGATACAGTATTATAGTAGCCTACTTATATTAAACAAAATATTATTATCTCATACTTTTAGAGTAAGGGAGGTAGAAAATGCTTAAGCTTAGCCGACATCAAAGAGCTACCACTGATGTCAAGGTTGCTGTTACTGGTACAGTATGACAGAAAATTGACTCAAAACTGATTTTGCCTCTAGGCATAACGATCTGCAGGTATTTGTATATCAGAGGTTACTATCTCTATAGTTGCAGTAACTACCTGGCATGACTGAAGCTCAAGTCTCATCCAATAGAATACGGTAGCTTAAAAGACATAAGGACATGGGAAATGAAGCTATTGAAAAGGATTCTTGAATAATCTCACCTATCATTCAAGAATGTCGAAGAGTAGCTGTTGAAATAAGTGATCGCGGTAGATAGTAAGATTGATAGTACAAGAAGCAATGGTACAATCACTAGTGGAACTGTCTTCTTTCCTTTCAGAATTGGTATCAGTAGGAGTGGTGATATAACAAACAGTTGCATATCGACAGCTAAGTACCAAGCAGATGGAACACACTGAAAATAATAAAGTATAAATTTTTAATTCAATTTGAAAGTTCTATACATCAGGAGTATGATAGCCTATAATAGCTTAGACTAGATAGATGACCACCCTGAAAATAATAAGAATACATTCGGAGAAAATAAATTTTCATTCATGTTTTGAGTATGCCTACTATTTTTGATGTTTTTAAGATACAATAATATTAGAAATCAGAAGTAAGAGAAAATAGCCCAGAAAGAAACCTGATGATTGAATCTCCATATCTTAACATTCCCATCTATTTTTACTTTCCTTGCCCTACCTACTACCATAGGTAAGGAAAGTATTGCTTTCCAAGAAAATTTAAGATACCCCGATTTCAAGTTTTCTATCCGTTTCAAGGTCCCCTAAGTCCAAAAAAGTGGTTTTTGGGTATTGGTCTGTGTGTATTTGTGTGTATGTATATGTATGTATGTGTGTGTGTGTGTGTGTGTGTGTGTGTGTGTGTGTGTGTGTGTGTGTGTGTGTGTGTGTGTGTGTATGTCTGTATACACTACATCTCGATCCCTAATTGACCGATTGACTTAAAATTTGAAACTCAAGGTTCTTATACCATTAGGATCCGACTCTAGGAAATTCAAAGAAATTCATCAAAAAATGGCAGAAAAGATGGCGGATAATATGCCAAAAATTGTGTTTTTCAAGTTTTTCTCGAAAACGGCTCTAACGATTTTTTTGAAATTCATAGCCCTATATAAGCCCTATCGACTGCCATGAGTCTCGTTCCTGGCAAAATCGCAGAAGATCTGCAGCATTGTTGAGAAAAATAGATTTTGCCATATTTCGATTCCTAATTGACCAATTGTCTTGAAAATTCGAACTTGAGGTTTTTATACCATTGTGACCCGACTCTAAGAAATTCAAAAAAAATTCATTGAAAAATGGCGGAAAAAATGGCGAATAATATGTCAAAAATGATGTTTTTAACGATTTTCTCGAAAATGTCTCTGACGATTTTTCTTAAATGCATACCCGAAATAGTCCTGCCATGAATCGACTGCCATGAGTCTCGTTCCTGGCAAAAGACAGAAAATCCACAGCATTGTTGAGAATAATGGATTTTGCAATATTTCGATTTCTAATTACCGATTGACTAGAAACCTCGAACTTAAAGTTCTTATAACATGAGGACCGACTCTAAGAAATTAAAAAAAAATCAAACAAAATAGCTCTATATAATCCCTATCGACTGCCATGAGTCTCGTTCCTGGCAAAATCGCAGAAGATCTGCGGCATTTTTGAGAATAATGTATTTTGCTAGCCGAAGCGCCGACAGGCGCGAGGCGTCATGGGCGTGAGGCGTCATGGGATAGTGATAATTGCAAATAATACATATGATGGGCCGAAGCGCCGATAGGCACGAGGCTTCAGCGACGAGTGAAAAATTCACTGTTGGTACCAGAAGGAGAGGAAGTAATGGCCTAATGCAATTTGCACTTGCTGATGATTAAGTATGAATACTTGTATTAGGTACCGTATGCAAATATGAATGGCAGGGAAAGTTGTGTGAGTGGACCACACCAGATTTTTTTCATTATACATTATTTCATTACCAGTAACTCATTTAATGATTCGTACTATCTCTTCTCTGTAATTTTTAATGTGTTCATAATGTACGGTACCCTCTATTCTTGTGGGTTTTTATTGATGCTATTGATGTATTGTAT
>CM029546.1:27148782-27215323 GCA_017141385.1 Sogatella furcifera
TTGCAATTCCTCCTGAAACACCCTGTATAAGCCCTATCGACTGCCATGAGTCTCGTTCCTGCAAAATCGCATAAGATCCGCAGCATTGTTGAGAAAAATGGATTTTGCAATATTTCTATCTCGATTTTCTCGAAAATGTTACAAACTATTTTCTTCAAACTGACACCCTATATAGTCATTAATGAGCTCAATCAACTGACATATATCCCCTTTGTGTAAGATTAGCAGGGGCGCCACCCCAGACTTGAAAAGTTAAGTAGTTTGTAGATAGGCAACCCGCACTACATGACTCGGTAAGTCGAGTTTGAGCAACGCGGGCAGCGTGCTTGCCGCTCGTGTACAAAAATTGTATCAATGCCATTCCGACAAACTCGCAATCAAAGCAATCCACATCAGGATTTAAAGGAGACAAAAATCACATTTGGAAAAAGTATTGGTGTTTCATAATAAATTTTTGATAAAATACCAGAGTGCGCGAGGCGTCAACGGCGAGTGCAAATTTCACTATTAGTATCGGAAGATGAGCAAATGATAGCGTAATGGAATTTGCACTCGCTGATGACTATACTCCGTCCACTGAGTGTTCGGACCTAAGCTCCTCCTCCGAGGCTCTGACGTCATGATCCGACCAGCTCACAAGCGGTCGTAATTGCCAGGAACGTAGAAATTTCTAATCGATATTGGAACTTCAATATCAAATTTTTGAGTGGCCTTAGAAATATTGATGTTTTATTTATGTTTTGTTTCGGCAAAATTTACATCCTTCTAACATGAGAACGATCATTATCAATATCACTTGACAGAATTATAGTTGATTGAACAGAATCTTTCATAATAATATTTTTGTTATTATCATTTTGACTGCTCAGTTCAAGCCGGGAATTTCAAACTCATTCAACTACACACTACTGCAAATTCAAGTCGGCCTATTATAACCTAATCTAAAGTTTATATTGACAATAAATCAATCTCATTAGTTTGTAATTTGAATTCAATAAAACCAATATTTTTCAAAATAACTATATTGTTTTGTTGGAAGTGAAACGAAGAACAAAGCATATCCGCCAAAAAATCTTCCATGAGACGTTTGAATTATGTAAATCGGCTAAAAGAGTGCAAACACATAAATTTTGATAGATTGTCTAAAAAGTGAAAGGCTTGCGTTTCCCAGATTTTTACAGCATGACTGTGACCTGAAAAGTAACAGCTGCAGCATGACGACCTTACTTGCCATTGGCTAAAGCCGCCTGCGACGTCAAAATGGGGGAGGAGCTTAGTTCCGAACACTCGTTGGACAGAGTATAGGTATGGGTAATGGATAGCCTACTCTCATTAAGCAAATGTGAATGGCAAGGAAAGTTGTGTGAGTATACCACACCAGATTTTTTCAAAAGCAACTAAACCCGTATATGTTATCAAATAATATAATTGAATAGTCAACTATTTTGGAATTTTTGAAGCCTCTTATTTTTTGTAAAGATTTCAGATTACTTGTATTAAGGCTGTGAAAATTATAGCCTAGTCACAATAATTTATTGGCCAATGGGCACCGTTTTCCTAAACACCAATCAGAATTTAATTCCAGATTGATAACACTGATAATAACTCTCTGTAAGTGATATTTGGTTTTAATGGTAGAGGAAGGATAATGTAAGCCTTGAGTGATGCTCAAAATGCTTTCTATGCTAACAATAAATATCTGGTACCGAGCTTCGCTCTGAAGCTGCGGCCAAACTGTTGAATTACATTAATATGTTTTTGTAAAAAATCAAGGAACCTCCTTGAAAAAAATAAATTCTATTATATAAAGCGAGTAATTTCTGTATGTATGTATGTATGTTTATGGAACCACGGATCCAGAAAACGGCTCTAACGATTTCCTCGAAATTTGAAATGTAATGTAACCGTAATGAAAAAATAAGATTGCACCAGATCTTATGTCAAAAAATTATGAGAGGTGATCATATCAATTTTCAATTTATTTTTTACAATAACATATTAATCCTATTATACCGGATGCGGCAGTAAAGATGAACGATTTTTAAAATATCATGAATTTGTTAATTTTCATTCAAAAACAAATTTATTGATGTCAAAATGCTCGCATGGGAATACCATTTTAGAAAATCGAGAATGGAAAATCACATCAGGCATGTGGTGGCCGAAATCGTTTATACAGTGCGTCCTTGCATTCTTGCCCTTTTTGTAGACTCTTCAATAGTAGGGTTCCTTGTTTATTTCCGTGAGAAGGTTCGTGAAGAAAGCAGCAGAACCAAATATTTCGTTATCTAGGGTATCTAAGGATATCATAACCACTTGATGCTACTCTAGATCCACGACTGGGTCACGTAATGGCAGATTCAAAATGGTGGATGCCGTATTCCATAGAAGAGTTCAAAGAACGGGAATCATCAGTGATAAAAACTTCAAGTAAACGGGATTTGTTTTGAAATTCAATCTTTACACGTTTTTTATTACACATTTAGGACTGAAACATCATTTCCATCAACAAGAAATCATTTTTCAATTTTTAAAACATCGCTCTCTCAACTTGGGCGCTCTCTCAATATTTAATTCTTTTCTAATAAAAGAATTGAATATTCCTTATTCAGGCACAATACCAAGTACTGCGTTTAATGGCTGTTATCGTTAGCTGACCAAAACTATCCAGCTGGAGTAAATGGAGTTACATTCAAATCTATAACACATGTTCATGCCAAAAAATTGTGAAAGGTGATAAATTTTTAATTTTTTTTTACAATAACAAATTTATGAAATTCAACAGTTCGGCCGCAGCTTCAGAGCGAAAGCTTGGTACCAGATATTTTATGTAATTCAACAGTTCGGCCGCAGCTTCAGAGCGAAGCTGGGTACCAGATATTTAAAAATTGATATGATAATCTCTCACAATTTTTTGACAGTCATGAACATGTGTTATAGACTTGAATGTAACTCCATTCACTCCAGCTGGATAACGTTGATCAGCTAACGATAACAGCCATGAAACGCAGTACTTGGGATTATGCCTGAATAAGGAATATTTTATTCTTTTATTAATCCTGCTAGAGAGTTTTCCCAGACATGAGACCTGGTGCAATCTTATTTTTCCATCACGGTTATATTACTTTTCAAATTTTGAGGTTTTCTTTCAGAGAAACTTATATTTTTCCACCAGTCATTTTTAAAACATGTCGATCGCTTCAAACGTCATTTGAAAACGGCCTTGACTATCAAGTTTGAATCGGTGTAATTCCGGTTCTCAACATAATTTCTACGCTCGTGGGTAGGAAACTTATGATTGTTAACGTTACACAAATATGATCAATTTTTTAATTTTTATTTTATTATTCAGAATTTTTATAGATTCTGCTATGTGCTATCATTATTAGAAGATATGTACACATGTTGAACAGTTTTTTAGTACACGTTCTTAATTTCTTGTAAGCTATCAAATAATTATAGCCTACAGGGTGTTTCAGAGACTAAGATGCAATACTTCTAAGGCTGATTTCTTACGGCACTTATAGTCTGGGGGCCAATGGGGGTAACCTTCTTTTGTTGTATGTCTTTTGTTGATTTTTTGATCGATTATGATAGATTTTGATGTGCAGATTCCGAATCCGAGTGATGCCAAGCTGTAAAAGTTGAGCATTTTTTGTAATTCAAGATGGCGGCCAAAATTTGGGTTCCATTTCTAGTCTAATACGATTTCCGTCAAAAGAAGCGTCGGACGAAAATAATCATTCTTATATTTTTTTGTAAATTGAAATTCCAAGAGAATGGTATTGGACTCATGTTTCTATCCTTATTAGGAACGGAGTTATGATTTTCCAAAAAAGGCTAATTTTCAATAAAAATGGAGATTTGAGTATTTTTAGTTTTTGCTTGTCTAGATCTTCTGACGTATTTATTTCAATCGTGTAAATCAAAATCCTTTTCGGGAAAATTTTCTCCTCTACAATTTGAGACCAAGTAGACCTCTCTATCTTGTATAGTTTTTGAACTAGGGCAGTAAAAAGATATCCTTGTATCTCAAAAAACCTATTTATGGGGAACATTGTCTCCATAAATATATATACGTGCTTGTATTGAGATTTTATCTGGTAATAATGTATTCTAGATCAATTTTCAGCAGATAAGCCACTTACCGATCTGAGTTTTGGTCATGTTCAATTGTAAGGACCCTTCAAAGATCTCAATCTAAGGATACCTCTAACTATTGTTAAAGTCATCATATCTCAACAATTCATAGCTCATTCTTCTCAGCTCATCAAGGCGGTCTGAATTCATATATCATAAGTTAAATTTGGTCGAAATTGACGAAAATCATTGCTGAGGCATAATTGACTTTTTCATCATATACTAAAAAAATGTCAATTTTCGCTTAAAAATGAGAATATCTACCAATTTCTTTGAGATAAAAAATTGAAATTATGATGAAAATTTAGGGGAATTCTTTCTCTTCAATCTCCTAGAAATAACTTTTATGGCATCACTCATATAAGATTGTTACATCAAATTAAATGAATACTAGAATCCCATACATTCATTTCTCACTGGTTTGTCTGATAATCAATGGTCTCCAAATCAAGTTTGGTTCATGTTGAAAATGTTTCTGACAGTATTGAACATTGAGAACTAATCATTGCTTACAATTTGAGCCTAAAAACGTGTTAATATCTTATTCCAAAATTTATTTACAATTTTTTGATTTCCTGAAAAGCCATCAAAAAAATGATATATGATATATGAATTCAGACCGCCCTGATGAGCTGAGAAGAATGAGCTATGAATTGTTGAGATCCGATGACTAACAATAGTTAGAGGTATCCTTAGATTGAAATCCTTGAAGGGTCCTTACAATTGAACATGACCATAATTCAAATCGGTAAGTGGCTTATCTGCTGAAAATTGATCTAGAATACATCATTACCAAATAAAATCTCAATACAAGCACGTATAAATTTTTATGGAGACAATTTTCCCCACAAATAGGGTTTTTTGAGATACAAGGATATCTTTTTACTGCCCTAGTTCAAAAACTATACAAGATAGAGAAGTCTACTTGGTCTCAAATTTTTGATGACAAAATTATCCCCAGAGCGATTTTGATTCACACAATTGAAATAAATACGTAAGAAGATCTAGGCAAGCAAAAACTAAAAATACTCAAATTCTCATTTTTATTGTCTTATTGAAAATCAGCCTCTTTTTTGGAAAATCATAACCATTCAACCATTCTCTTGGAATTTTAATTTACTAGTAAAAAGATAAAAATGATTATTTTCGTCCGACGCTTCTTTTGACGGAAATCGTGTTATACTAGAAATGGAACCCAAATTTTTAGCCGCCATCTTGAATTACAAAAAATGTTCAACTTTTACAGCTTGGCATCACTCGGATTCGGAATCTACACATCAAAATCTATCATAATCGATCAAAAAATCAACGACATACCACAAAAAATGGTTACCTCCTTTTTTCGCATCTGGCACCCAGACTATTAGTGAAAAAGGTTTTATAGGACATAGCCCCTGAAATGCTTTGTTACCGAGATAACAATGACGGATAATTGACATCCAAAAATCCATATTTTATAATTTTTTAGGCTCCACGTAGTACAAAAGTGATCATTTCGTTTGCAAAAATTGGCTTATGAAATCAATTAAAACACATAGAACCTATGGTTCTTATGAATCGAAATAGTTAGTGATAGAGCTGCTATCTAGTGGAAGGCTGCAGAACTATAGCCGGTTTCCGTATGAAAGACGTATAATATAGTAAATCAATTCATTGTGGGTATGCTACACCGCTACGCGCGTAGTTTCAGAAAGCAAACCTTTAGATGCTTCAATTATTCAGGCTTCATTGGATCATACTTCATGATATTTTTTCAAATCAAAAGAGACAATAGATACTTTACATCATACAGCGGTTGGTAGGTTACATCACATACAAGAGACAGACGAAACCGCCCAACTATTTAACGTTAGCAATAGCTAGTAATTCATATTAATAGGAGAGTTCGTAGTATATTGATATTATCATTATGCTTAAGTGTTAGGAAGCCCGAAAGCACAAACAGCATGCTAGTAAAATAAAACATTCTCATAGAGAAGAATTTCTCTCATTAGTTACATAACTAGTAAAATAAAACTTACCAGCTGATACATCCTTAAATTGATAGCAAACTAGAATTACTACTATCCCAAGATAAAACGATTTCAACTGGGTTGTATTGTTACAGACTAAAACTTCACGAATATGCAACAACATTATTTCATTCAGCTATTCATCTGTGGACTGAAACCTGACTGACAGAGCCAGAATCACAAAGATTTGGTATATCAAGCAAACCTTCGAGAACACTAGAAATCCATGGAAGGTCACCAAGCAAAAATAAAAAAAGACTAATTTCCAAAACTTGCTTCTGCAAAAAAATCAAGCTTCAGAGGAAAATGCAAATATTTTTATATTATATCACAGTTGAAAATAAATATTCAACTCATCCAAATCTTTGAGCTGACACTTCTCCTCTAAGACTACTACCACTAGCTGACCTTACCAGAGTATAATTATTTAAGGAAAATCAAACTCTTAATGCAACATGTACAAAATATTTTAGATGCTCTAAAAAAGTCGTGCTCTTGGGACTTGTAGCAATGAAGTAGAACTTAACTGGGAGAGTTCAACTCCAATATCTTGAGAAAAAAGTCCATCTTTATTAAAAGTATCGTAGATCACATTTCAAGATTTGATTTTTCGAATATTCCAAATCGAAAGAGCAGTTCTCAACTTGGAAGATGAACACATCAAAATTGCATCGCAAGAGAGAAGCTTTTGGCCTCAATTTCTTATTGGAAGCTTCCGGCATCCCAAGACCTTAAACTCTTTTCCGTCACATTTTTATCGATCATGTGGCTACGTGATATTTGATGCTAAACTCCATCACATAACTGTGACACGTTCAAGAGTCACCAGAGAACTCTCACATTCATGAAGGGAATTCACGTCTTTGTAGGTTTCTAAACAACAAAATAGAACTTTCACGTAAAATTTCGTTTATAGTCCTACCCGTAACAATGATACCTTTCAAGATAAAATACATAAGACCACTTTTCGATCAACTTCAATGCATGAAGGGTGATTGAATCACTCCTAATTAAAGCAGTTATATCATTGTAATTACTTGAGTCGATAATAAAAAAATTCCTCCAAGGTTGGATAAACCTCAAAAGCCAATTTTTAGCTTACCTGTGAATAATTTCACTTTTTAACGCAAAATACTCCACTCTATTTCGAGAGAGAAATGGTATTATCCGTATAATTGTTATCATTTACCAATATACTTTTATTGTTCTACAATTTGAATTATTATTCAATTATTTATTACTAGCTGGCAGGCTCGCTTCGCTCGCCTTCTCCGCCCAGACAGGGGGCTCCGCTCCCTGAACTCCGATAGTATCAGCAGTATCAGTGAGTCAAACAGGCTCGCTTCGCTCGCCTGCAAACTCTCTGTGTCAGCTGAGACAAACAGGCTCGCTTCGCTCGCCTGTAAATTCCATTCGAATGGATTTGATTTGATCATCGTATCACTTGACAGGGTTCCTTCCAGTAATCCTTCTGAATTAGTTGTTCTTTTACCTCAGCACAACCTAGGTATATGATTTGAACGTATTTAGTTCAGTAGTTGTAACGTTTCAAAGCCCAACTGGGAGTTATTGATTTATTTATAGATCCTTACCGTTACTAAAAGTTGCTGCCGTTATCTTGTACCGCTAGCCTAAGCGATAAGAATTTATTTGCGCTATTGAGGGGATTGTCATCCTTATTTATTTGAAAGGCAAATTATTCGTAAGGCTAGGAGTCATTACGTCTAGGCTCATTATTTTGATAGATCCTAACCTAATTCTTGTTACGTCAACATCAGCTGGTTTGCCGGCAAATATACTTGTCAGCTTTTGCTCAATTGCCAACCTATTGAGACTCGTATCAATGAAATAAAAAATTATATTATTTGCTCATATAGCTTCTCACATCCTGTAGATGGGATTATTTATCACCTGTGATCTTAAACATAACCATCTATCAATTCTCCGGCAAATTGAGAATTGATAGATGGTTATGTCTTAAAGCTTTAATATTTGTCTCTATGTACCTGATTTTTTGTCATAGCCTAGTCACATACTATCTTATTATGTAAGCAAAAAGCCGGTATGCAGAAAGCCTATTATGTAAATTATTTGCGTTCCTCACTATATAAATGTTTTATTCAAATATCTGTAATATTTGTAGTGCTTAAACCCACTTTATTGATTTTCTAGCATGTCAAGCCATATTTAATTATTGAGATTTAGTCAACACTTAGTGGCTCTTTATTCAAATATTGATACTTGAATTATAGATTTATAGGAAAATAACTAATTAAATGGTGTATATAATATATTTATTGAAATGTAGGTTAGCGTTGTTAGTAATTGATACATAAAATCGCTGTATTTGGCTGTTATAATAAGTTTTTTCGCTTATTTGGAAATTGTCTTTTTGAACTTGCCGCTCTAAAAGAGTTAATAGTATCACATTGGCACATCTGTAGTCTAGATGGGATCAATTGGAAGAAAACGGTCACTTCACTTTCTCTCATCTTCTGCTCGAGACCGGCTGAGGCAGACCAAGATGTCCAAGTCCTATTAAAAATTAAATGTGGCATTAGTGGCCTAGTATGTACAATCTGATTTTTTGGTAACTTTATCCCCTTCTGGAGATGCCATCCCAGGGTCGACTACAAATTTAATTTCGAAGTTTCCATGAGACGAAATTGACCATACCAAGGAGGCCTGGATTCGCTTGCACCGACCAATCTTCACACGTGAGTGACGAACAATTAGTTCTTCGTTTAAATAATTACCCAGAGCTCTGGTTGAAGTGCAACCGTATCCGTCAAAATTTAAATAAAATGAGATCTCATTCGTCGAAACTCTTCGAAATTTAATATACCCATGGAGGATAGGTGTATGAACTCGGTTCTAACATGCCTAAGCACCACGAACCCACATGTTCATGTAAGTGGAAACTTGTAATCATTATTCTGTAATATTCGAAATTTAGTATATTTACTTATTTAAATAAAATAATTTGCTATCCACTCTGTAGCCTACTGTTGGGCAGGAGAATATATTAATATATTTATTCTTTAAATTGATTACATTTTTTGAGTTTCACCTAAATGGCTAGTTCATGAAAAGTTAAATTATCAGTTTAGCTTTTCAAGAATCAACAGCAATGGTTAACTTAAATTAAGGGTAAAACACCCACAATAGATAATAAGTCATTTTCTAAGCTTTCTTTGGATTATCGCCTATTTATTAATTCACTTGATTGTTTCAACTGGATTAGGGAAGGCCGACATCTCTTGGATTATCATTAATTTATTAGATGCCTTACTTTGCTTCTCCTGTTTGATAAAATTTCTTCTTATTTTGAAAATCATTTTTATCATTTTCAATGCAAATATTCAATACTAGATATTTCCGTGAAATAAACAAAAGTGCAGATTCCAAACATCGGAAAACCTAGTAACAAGCGTAACCTCGGAAGGGTTTCGAAATTTATTTAAAACAGAGCATTTCTGGACCTAATATAGACCCGTTTACCAAATTTCAATATTTTTTACCAATAATTGGTTCTCGAAAAATCTAAGAAAAACTAAAAAATTCCGAAAAATAGTAAAACACTAATATTGAGCGTTACCTTGGGAAGTATATCGTGCATAGATTGAAACTTTATTCAATATCTTCCAAATTAATTCATCTATAATCACGCTTAACCATTGAATTTACAATAAGGATTGGTCGTAACAAGGCGAAAGATATGCAACCCACAATACATCTACAATTTTCAAAAACTGATTACTGATCCCGAAAGTATTTTAATAATTTTCGATTAAAACGTTTCTAGACCTGAGACGAACCTCTCCACAAAATTTCAATTGGTTCTAGAAAAATCTGAGAAAACGCAGACCAACTATTAGTAAAATGCAAATAATGGGCGTATCCTTGGAAAGTTCCGAAAATCCTTTCTCATAGTGCGCATCTAAACGTTCAACTGAACATGCCTGCCAAATTGGAACGCATTCGGTTCAGTGGATTCTTAGTTCTAGTGATGAATGAATGAATCAGTGCCATTTCGCTCTTATAGATATAGATTGAAAAGAATAGGTATTATTCATTTCGAGTTCGATCTTCAAAGTTTGAAGATCGTTTTCGGTATTCTTAAACCAAAGAAATGTATTCAAACGGAAGGCAATAATCAATCAGAAATTTTCAGCAACTCAATCCTTTTTGGAGAGTTAGAGATTATTGGAGAAAATTCCATCTAATCTCTGCTCTCATTCGATAACTAATTTCTTTGAAACTTCTCTCGAAAGTTCGATTTTTGAAAGTTTCCCAAGAAATGACTTTATTGGAGAATAATTTTATTGCTCTCTTTGAATTTTTGTGGATCATCAACTTTTTTGTTGCAGTATACGGTAATTGAAAAACTTGATTAATTACATCACGATCTCCATTGCACTTTCTTCACTTGCATTCTGCCAAATGAACAAAAAAACAATTCTTGGATAACCTTGAGAACTAATTTATCCACTAATTTGGGTAATTTGAGTGATTTTATTTTGTTATTTTCCCGGAAAAAGAAGAAGAGCACCAAATATGAATAATAGCGTGCTCTGAAACCCAATAATAAATACACCCACTGTAACGAAACAATTCATAAAAACATTCATCATTGGGAACCTTCATTCATTTCATCCTGTATTTCTATACATTCTTCATCAAGATTGTATTGAGAACTATTCTGCAGTGTTCTCTCTATAACTCTCTAGCCCTTGGCTCTAGATTACTCTCTCCAGGATATTATATTCACATAGCCTATCACATTTCAATCTATCATTCGAGAACTTAAAATACAGAAACAGTTCAATAAACAATCGTCCTGATTTGATAGACATTTTCGCGTTTACACTAATCTTATACCTCCATTCTTTCTGAATGTGATACCTCAGAGATATTTCGACGGAATTTCAATCTTTGCTGTCGAGCATTCTTGATGTGTGTAACCGTTTCAGCTTCGTGAATTCCCTGGATTCCTCTCTGACCTTATTCTCTTTGTATGATTACATGTCCTATGTGGCTTTGACCTTCAAATATCACAGCTCATATTATCAAACGTCAAAAATATGTAAATGTGAAGATTCACATTGAATCTCTTATGTGGGTACTCACTTTTTCAAAAACTTATAAAACAGAGTAGAGCGAACTTTATTCAAATCTACGACGTAAGATTCCATTGATAATTTGATTTGGTGTGTGAAAACTACAGTGAGATCATGAGTTGGGGAAAAACATAATTTTTCATGAATGGCGAAAGATCAAAGCCAACAAACAACTGGAAAGACCATGTTGAACGGGTGAAAAACGAAACTAATTCCCGGGGCTGCATTTGTTTATCAGCCAATCCGAGAAAGAAATGTGGGCAGTCCGCGTAAGTGGAGAATCTGTAAATTCTATAGAAACGTAGAGAATTATGTTGAAGAAATAAATCTGTTGAAGTCGGAACAGGCAAATTGCCTAGAATTATGTTGAGCTCCTGTCTTATTTCAGCATTCCGAATCTAAATGTTCTCTAATAGTACCTACCCTCTACTATAGTCCATTCACGATGGCTTGAGACGAGATAAACAGAAGCTCTGCATGTGTGTGTGTGTGTGTGTGTGTGTGTGTGTGTGTGTGTGTGTGTGTGTGTGTGTGTGTGTGTGTGTGTGTGTGTGTGTGTGTGTGTGTGTGTGTGTGTGTGTGTGTGTCTAGGGTGGCTTCACTTTAGCCACGACATAAACAAGTCACAGCAATGCCGAAATTCCGAATTTTGTTGTCATTAATAAATCGTTCAATAATTATGATAATTGGAGAAATGAATCGTTGATATTACTTTCAAAAAACTAATACAGTATATTTGTTCACAAGGATACAAAATAAAACTATAGAACACAAAATGCAAAAATTACTTAGAAAAACCGGCTCACTGCACATAATCCTACTGATTTGTCACAATAGTGACAGATCCCTATCAATGAAAATAATTGAATTATAAATTTTTATTGAAATACAGTTTTATAAAATTTATTCTCATAATATAATATATAATAACAAATTCATTTCCAAAATAAAACCGCAAAGCAAGAGAGGAAAACGTTCTATTCAATTAAAAATCTTAGCAAGGCTTTCACGCCATTGGCTAAGAACTGAGTACAAACTCAGCATTTGCGCGAACAAAATTTTTATTCCCACCAAAGCTGATCACTTCTTCTTGTTCAGCTGCGGTATCGACCACGAGTCCCGGTTTACCCAGGAGAGTCATTTCCATTTCTGTAAGTCCTTTTTATTATTAATTTATTTTCAAAATTCATCCTTACTCTTTTAACCAGTCACATCTTTTATAATAATAATAGAACGTTTTCCTCACTTGCTCTGCAGTTTTATTTTGGAAATGAATTTGTTATTATATATTATATTATGTGAATAAATTTTATAAAACTGTATTTTAATAAAAATTTATAATTCAATTATTTTCATTGATAGGGATCTGTCACTATTGTGACATGTACAATAGTGTAGTAGTGTACAAGTGAGTTATAAAATAAAGAAAGGAGAATTTGTGACAATTTAATTTTTTTTTCTTTCAATGAGTGATGAAAAGTCAAGGAGAGACACTGAGATACATGTAGCAACACAAAGTAGCATAATAATCATAACTTATCTGTTGCTTATTTGTTGAGCTCGCTTTCAAGTTTCAGCGCTGTTATTATTAGATAGCAACATTGGATGGTAATAATTTGATTCCAATATGAAAATCTCATTTCTAAAAAGAATTGAATAATAATAATAATTCTCTCTTCTCCTATACTCAAATATTATAATAATATTTAATAAGCCAAATGCCAAAATCAGATTTCATGATAATTGCACCGGAATAGAACTGAGAGCAATCCTACTGACTAACACCATCTAGCAGATAGAGATTGATTGATTGATTGATTTATTGATTAACAATGGAGGCAACGGGTTTCCCCAAATATGCCTCCTACACATTACAAAAAAGAGATAATACAAAATAATAAATTATGCAATAAATAAAATATCTTAAAGTAAAAATACAAAATAAAACTACTTGTAAGAATAGAATAATGAAAAATATTTCAACTTAAATTTTAGATAAATAATCAAAATAAAAGTCAACTAAGAGTTAATTAATTTAGAAATTAAAAGAGAAACAGATATGTTTTGAATGATGATGATGATGATGACGATGAAGATTATTATTAAGATGATGGAATTGTTATTATTAGAAGAAAACTGGAATTGATAATGAGGGATTATCTTGGGAAATTTGACGGATAAATAAGTGAGCAAGCTTTCCTGAACTGTGATGGAGACATATGGAAGAGGTCAAGATGAGTTCCACTCTGATTATACAAACTCATCATTTGATTAATGGGAGAGTTTTGGTGATTATTGGAATTGCATTGAGGAAGCTGGAACCTGAAAAAAGAACGCCGAGTCACTGGAGAAATATAAATATTGACCAAGGAGAGAAGGTATGGAGAGTCTTTTCTGCCATTCAAAAGACCACAGAGAAATGTCAGCAGTCTACAGTTCCGAGATGCTTCTAGTGACTGCACCCGAAACAACTGGCTCTCAACTCAGCAGTTGGGAAATCAAAAGGGCAGACTACATCGAAACGTTTGAAATACAAAAATCTTAAGTACTTATTCTGAACCCTCTCAATCTCTATCTTTTGCGAATTAAGATATGGATGCCACACCTCGGAGCAGTAATTCAGCAAACTTTTAAACAGACTATTGAACGGCATAATAAGGGTTGATGTGTCATCAAAATGAAAACAAGTCCTGCGAATAAAACCAATCTGTTGGCAGGCCCTAGAGCAAGCTTTGCTAATATGAAGATCAAACTTTAATTCAGAATAAAAAATCACTCCAAGGTCCTTGAAATTATTAACTCTCTTCACAACCTGATTATTAATTCTATAGATGGGAACATGTGGGTCTCTCTGTCTTGTGAAAGATATGTTTGCACATTTTTCAATGTTAATAGCCAATCTGTTATTTCTACACCAAGAAAACAAGCAATCAACATCATCCTGAAGTGTCTGACAATCAGCCTCTGATCTGATGACCTTGTAGATCTTTACGTCATCAGCATAGAGTAGACAAGAAGACTGCTTTATGACTCCAGGCAGATCATTCATGAATAGCAGGAATAGTAGAGGTCCCAGATTTGTTCCTTGAGGAACGCCTGAAGAGCTACCATAGACTCTTGACTGGACACCACTAAAAGAGACAAACTGAACTCGGTCTGAAAGATATGAGCTAATGAGCTTTGCACTTGACAATGAAAACCCAAATAGTGACAATTTATTAGAAAGAACTTTGTGACTCAAAGTATCAAAAGCTTTTGAGAAGTCGGTGTACACTGTATCAACACGCAAACCCTTATCAAGACAGGCAGACACCTCACTCCGGAAATGCAGCAAATTGGTTACAGTGGATTTCCCTGGCAAAAAGGCCATGCTGATTTTCAACTAATAATGGTTTCACATGATTAAAAATTCTCTTATAAATGCACTTTTCGAAAACTTTGGCAAAACAGTTTATTATAGATATAGGTCTATAGTTGTTAATAGCTTGTCTACTACCAGCTTTATGTATTGTAATCACTTTAGCCTGCTTCCACAAGTCTGGGAACGTTGAAGTCCTCAGTGATAGATTAAAGATGAATTCAAGTGGCTTCAAAAACAATTCACAACAACCCTTAACAATATAGGGCAGGATTTCATCTGGTCCTACAGATCCAGAGCATTTTAAACCTCTTAACCTCTTGGACCCTATAATATCATCTGAGGATAAATCATTTAAGTGAAAAGGAGAATTGCCGATCAGGTTGTCAGATTTTAAGGTCAGATTGTCATCCTTGCTGAAGACAGATGAAAAGTATTCAGCAAACCCATCCGAAATTTCAGTACCAATGTAAACCCTTTCATTCCACTTCATAACATTCTCTGTCCGCTTGGTTTTACGCTTACTGTTAATGTAAGACCAGAAATTTTTTATGTTACCTCTAACACTTGACTGAAATAAATCCATATACTTCCGATAAGCCACTGATATTCTAATCTTTAATGCTGACCGTATTTTCCTAAACTCCTCATCATGGTAAGCTGAGACTCTCCTATTCCTAGCACATTTGTTCTTTCGCTTGATGTCATGAATTATATCTTTTGTGTACCATTGGGGATACCTACTCGCTGCATTAGCAACAGGTTTCTTAGGAACACATAAATCAAAAAATGAGTAAATTATTTGATAGAATAATTCGGTTGCCACATTGACATTTGAGGAGGAATGCACAACATCCCAATTGGCAGTTCTTAAGGAGTCATAAAGATTAAGGAAATTAGCTCTTTTAAAATTATAGTGGAACTTGTTATATTCATCAACATGATCAGGCTCTGCGCAAGGCAACGGAAAAGAAACAGAAAGAGTTGGGTGATGGGTATCCTCAGCCACCAGAAAGTCATCAGATCTCACCACCCTGACAGTGAATGAGCTCAAGACTATATCTAAGGTTCGATTATTTGAGTTCAAAACTCCATTATGAGACTCCAGTCCAAGTACACCCATAAAAAGACCCAGAGTAACTGCCAGACGTGACCCTCCACTAAATTCAAAATTAGAACAGTCAATCTCGGGAATATTCCAGTCTCCAGCAATAAGCACGTTATTATCAAAAAGCTCATTGAAAGACTCTATCCATTCAAAGTATTGAAGGTAAGCCTCCATGGAGGTCGAAGGTTTAAAGTAAACGGAAATAATGTAATAGGGTACATTATTCAATAAAATCCTTACCAAAACAGACTCAATAGAAGGCAAAGAAAAATCTGACAATAACATGGCATTCAATGAGCTACGAACAGCAACAAGAACCCCACCCCCCCTCAAACCCTGACTCCCCAGCCTATCCCTGCGAAAAACAGTATAACGCTCATCAAATAGCTCATCATTGTGAATTCCATCGTGCAACCATGTCTCGGTGAGAATAATAGCATCAGCATCACACTTTAAAACCACAAGAAAAAACCTGGAATCTTAGTGCGTAGCCCTCTAACATTCTGGTATAGAATATTAAAATCCAGAATAAATTATTTTATGAAACAATGAATGAATAAAAAATAGTAATAATAATAATAAATAAAAAGAATAAAATTGTGAAAATGTGTAGTGATCTTTGAAAGTGGAGATGAGTAACGAGTGACAATACTAAGGAAGAATGTGTAGTATGAAAGAATAGAAATAAAAGTCCAAGATGAATTAGAAAAAGAGAAAGAGATAAGAACACCCCGGACTACCTACAGCCTAAGCCTCCAACTCTAGCAGTACATGAATCAGTTCTTCAAGAGGAAAAAAAAATTATCATTATTACTAATATTATTATTATTATGAGATAAAAGAGAGAGAAATAAAATAAATAATTCATAAGTCAGCGCCTGCATAATACTCACAGAAAAAAAAGAGTTATCATTAAATTATTATCATCATTGATATTGTAACCGATAAAGTGGAATAGATATTTGAAGGAATGACACTTCACCTAATAATTAATACATCATGACGACAAGAACCATTAACCAATATAAGAGAGAATAAAATGGAAAATGATAAGAATTAAATTGATGAATTTTATCAAATCTCATTGGAAACTGCGTGGAAAATTTGCTGAGTTACCTCATTTGCTACATCCTATCACTCTAAATTCAAACTCATAATACGATATCTCTCTTGGACCAATAATTCTCATTATTTAAAGTGCAGAGAAAATATCTAGACTAGTTACAAACCATTCTACAAAAGCTGGTAAAAGACTTTTGATCAATAAGTTTATCAGTGTTTATAAATGTTTCAACCAGTAAGTTTATCAGCCTTTGCAAAATAAATAAATAATAATAAACAATTGTCAGGTCAAATTCTCCACCCCTTATCAAAGCAGTTTATCAACTGTGTGAGCAGAAACAATGAAAACAATCACACCCGAAAAAAGAGAAAAAAAGGATTAACTATCGAAAATATAGAACAATACTGGTATTGGTTTATCAACTTGAATGGAATAAGGAACTTTATTCACTTTATTCAAATAAGAATATTATTCCCGAGTAGAAAAATTTCTAAAAACGAATTCAAATTCAATATCGACATACTGTGAGAATTTAAACTTGCATCTAAAATCACAATGAAATGAATTCCGTGCTTGAATATTAATTAAACATAGCCTAGTTCCAGATATCAGGAACTGCAAGATTGATAAATTCATATAATATTATTTGCATGGCAAAATTTAACGGCAGACGGGAGAGCGAGAAACATATAAATATTCACAGATACAATGCACTAGAGAAGAAAGCATATGCAAATAAAATTCTATTGATATCGTAATAATATATAGTTCATGAGCTGTTCTTAATGTAATAAATATCTTATTGTAAGTTCATAATCATGAAAAAAAGAAACTTCTATAAGTGTGGAAAGTTCAACTCATCAATACTTTTGATAATAATTGGAGGCGTATTCTCCTCCTTACGAATCCGAAATCGCCCCACTCTGTCAACCCATGCATCCTTATCAGCCCCTTTTTCTTGAGCTCCCGAGCCATACCAAGGAGTTTCCTTCTAGCAGCTGTGAGATTTCTATTGATATAAATCGGAGCCTCGCCCACTAGGCCGTGCACATGTTTCCTTCTTAGAACCCCAAACAGCCTCCTCTTCTCCATCAGCTCGTCAGCCTCAAGTCGCCTCACAAATCGGACGATAATAGCTGCCGGCGGCGGCGGCGCCGACGTTCCTGCTGGTGCAAATTTTCTCACCTCCATTCTGTGGCATGCATCCACCATCGCTGGAGTCAGATCATAGCCCACCGCCTGCCCCACCACAGCTAATGTCTCCAGTACATTCTCCTCTTCTTTTTCAGGAATACCGTGAAGCTCCAGAGTATTCCTTCTGGAGTATTGCTCCTGCTCAACAAGACGCTCCTTAGCTATATTAAGTCCATTAAGAACAGAGTCCAGATCCTTCCTAAGAAAGTCTATTATGTCTTGCTGTCGCGCTATAATCTCCTTTTGACCGCTTATAATTTCACTGAACTGTTTCTGCTTATCCTGACCAGATTTAATAATACTCATAACTTCATTAATACTATCGGATAATTGTTTCTGATTACTATTAATTAATTGTTCCAAAGATTCGAAAGAGGCACACTTAGACCCACATAGCACACAAAGTATCCGATACATATTAAGTACATATCAATGTAACCCTTAAAGTATGTATTACAAAATATGTACCTCAAACGTATCTGATACATATTATGTAAGGCAGAATTGATACGTATCTCCCAATACTTTCCGATACATATCAGATACATATCCGCTAAACCTATCTACAATGCATTGGTAACTGTGTCTCTGCTTGTGTGCTCTTTCTGAACTGAAATTTTCTGTTGTGAGAAGTGATGAAATGTAAGCTGATATGATTGTGGAGACAAAACCAGAATAGTACTTTTAAAAGGATGAAAATTGTTCATTTGAATGTGATATTATAATATATTACTTATTATATAAATCTGTGTTTCATTTATGAATTGATTTGAATCTAATCCAATGCTAAGTAGGCTATTGATTGCATTCAGTATTTTGAGGTTAAGTTTCTTATGATCTTTTTATGTCTTTCCAAATGGGATTAACTGAATTATTATGATTATATTTCAACAATTACAAATATCAATATCATCATTTTGATAATATCTATATCATTGATCAACAAAGTATTTTGGCAATTCTTTTTTGTAAGTTACATATTAGATGTATATCCAAGACATGAGGGTGATACATATCGGATACGTATAATCAATACCTAAATAATATGTATCTCAAAAGCAGACATTTTCACATATCAGATACATATCAGATACGTAATAGATACGTAAATTTACATATCCGATACATACTGTAAGTATTGATGGAACTTATCTAATACGTATCTGATATGTTCATGTGCTATGTGGGGAGGTTAGTTCAAGTTCTAGCGGAGCCGCCACTTGGTCCTTATTAATTTTGACTGGTGTAGAGTCTGTCTGGCCTACCCTCAAGGTACGTTCCTTCTTCACACACTCAGGACAAGACCACATAGCGACTCTTATAAATTGAAAATCAACCGGCGTAATATTAAGGCAAGCAATGTGATATGAAACAGTACATTCACTGCAGCAAAGTTTTTCATTAGGGCGACCAACAGGCAGATTACATACCTACACCACAAGCACTCATGTTCAAATAGTTGGAAAATCACAAAGTTAATAAAAATTGATTCAAAACGAAAACTATGAACACTCAAAAACAGGTTAGAAGGCCAAGCTGAGCAGTCCGTTGGGCAAAAACTTGTTACGCTTTTATCATTGAAGATAAGTGATGCTTGTGTCTTTGCTGTTCTAACCTATAAGCTTACATTTACTTGGATTTTTTTCATGATTTTAGCTTTATTTTGAAAGTATTGGAATTGTTAATGTGAAATATTTCTAAAAAAGATATTCAACTATAAGAATGAATCGTTTTTGGCATGATTTCATCAACCATGTAACGTAAAACTCAAGAAAACTAACTTACCTTGGATGACTACAAAAATAGAGATGTCTTCAAAATTTTCAAGATTACAGCTTTATTTTGGACTCAGAATGATAAATATTTGTGCAGAATGAATTTATACACAAGAATATGGATGGAGGGTACATTTTATTATCAATTTGATGTGAAATAAAGCAAAGATGACAGACTAAGATGTCCTCCAATATATGTCTATTGGCAATTCAAAATAAGAATCTGCAATTCAAAATAAGAATCGGCAATTCAAAATAAGTAGGTAATCATTTTTATAAGTAAACATTAATTGCAAATTGCTTGTTTCGGTTGTCCCTTGACTGCTAGAATGTACAAACAATTATGGTTAAAGTTCTTTTGTCAATGCTATGATTAAAGCCATTTAGGTTTCCCTGGTGACAACAAAATTTGGGATTTTGGCATTGCTGTGACTGGATTATGTCATGGGTAAAATGAAGCCACCCTAGGCTCATACACACACACACACACACACACGCAGAGCTTTTGTTTATCTCGTCTAATACCATCGTGAATGGACTATTGACCTCCAGAAGTTGACTTGTGATTCAACCTACCCGGTCTCTGATGGTCGAAATTTGTACTTAGTGTCTATAACTAGCACATGCGCAGTACAGGAGCACATTCCTTTGGCGACATGCTTGTATGTAAATTGACTAGAATTTTCTGGGTTATTATTCAATTTTATCATTGATTTATCAATAATATCATAAAGCTATAAAGTATTTATCAGTTTGGAATAGTTTAAGAGATGTATCAGTCAATTTGAAAGCATTTCCATCAGATAATCTGACGTCCCTTGCTTATAGGTTAGGTAAGTTAGGTTTGTCCGTTTCCGCCATCTTGAATTAGCTCCTCTCTCCCGGTCACCAGTTGTGAGTTTCCAGGAGAAGAATAAATAGGAAACATTTTCCTTCAGAATTGGAATAATTGTTATTGAAATCTATCACACAACATTTCCTCTTGCACTTTGACATCTTTTTTTTGAAAGTAAGTAGTTTTTCTATTTGCAGGTATTCAAAAACAAGCAAATGTTGCTACATGCATTTGAATTTAACCGCGCTTAGGCTATAGATGGCAAGTGCATTTATTGTACACCGGTCGCTCTGGCCACCTTGCTACAGCTGGTCTATTGACCTCCAGAAGTTGGCTTGTGATTCATCCGACCCGGTCTCTGGTGGTTGATATTTGTATTTTCAACTCTATCTGGCGCATGCGCAGTACAGAGGCGCATTCCTCTGGCAAGAAACTTGTATTTCAATTGACTAGAATGTTTTGGGTTCTTATTCAATTTTATCAGTGATTTATCAATAATATCGTAAAGCTATAAAGTATTTATCAGTTTGGAATAGGTTAAGGGATGTATCAGTCAATTTGAAAGCATTTCCATCAGATAATCTGTCATCCCTTGCTTATAGGTTAGGTAAGTTAGGTTTGTCCAGTTCCGCCATCTTGAATTAGCTCCTCTTGAGTCGCAAGTTTCCAGGAGAAGAATAAATAGGAAACCTTTTCCTTCAGAATTGGAATAATTGTTATTGAAATCTATCACACAACATTTCCTCTTGCACTTCGACATCTTTTTTCAAATATAAGTAGTTTTTCTATTTGCAGGTATTCAAAAACAAGCAAATTTTGCTACATGCATTTGAATTTAACCGCGCTTAGGTTATAGACAACAAGTGCATTTATTGTACACCGGTCGCGCTGGCTACCTTGCCGCAGCTGGTCTATTCGCTATGAGCATCTACCAAGCTGCGGCTCTGGTGGATTATCGTGTGTACTTTTATACGCGTTTCAGGATACAAAGCATAGCGCTAAATGGGAAAAACGCATTTATAATTAGAATGGAATTATTTGCTGCTTCATGCATTTCTCAGTAATTAGAACATGATATTTAGGATAGGAATGTTAGTTATTGATAGTATTACAGCTCATTATATTAGAAAAATTCTAGTTTTCAAGTATTTGAGAGCAGACAACTGCAAACAGATGTATTTGAGAGTCAACAAAAACTTTGAGATAACAGCTGATAAGTTATCTTACATGAAAATGAAAAATTGGCGCAAGCTCACATTTATTTGAAAAATTGAATGATATGAATCTTCCTTACTAAAACATAATTAATAGAGTTTTTGCGTTGATAATAACAGCTTATTAGATTAACTAACATAAAAACTATTCATGTACATTAACTGATGTACGGGTTAGAATGGAGCACTCCATGGTCCTACTTGATCAACAAATTCTTTTGCACGTAAACAAAACAATAAGGTTAGCTTCACCTATCAATATTTATTCAATGCAGTGAACCATTCTTTTTATTGATGAAACTTATGTATGGCAACTGGAAAAGTATAGAACTTGAAATTTCCATTGCGTGTTTTATTTTTACAATCCAGAACATAACAAATTCTCCAGGATATTATTTTAGGTTTAGCCCTATCTCCTTCAATGTTAATTCTCTCAATTTTTTGCCGAAATGATCCGCCAATAGCGCCTCCCACATAGCATATGAACATATCAGATACATATTAGATATGTTCCAACAGTACTTACAGTATGTATCAGATACGTAAATTTACGTATCTAGTACCTATCTGATACATATCTGATACGTGAAAATGTCCGCTTTTGAGATACATATTATTTAGGTATTTATTATACGTATCCAATATGTATCACACTCATGTCTTGGATATACATCTAATATGTAACTAACAAAACAAGAATTGCCAAAATACTTTGTTGATCAATTATATAAATATTATCAAATGATAATATTGATATTTGTAATTGTTGAAATAAAATCATGATAATCCAGTTAATCCCATTGGAAAGACATAAAAAGATGCATAAGAAATATAACTTACTTAACCTCAAAATACTGAATGCAATCACTAGCCTACACAATTGACTTTAGCATTGGATCAGATTTGAATCAATTGATAAATGGAACACAAATTTATTTAATAAGTAATATATTATAATATTACATTCAAATGAACAATTTTCATGCTTTTAAAAGTCCTATTCTGGTTTTGTCTCCTCAATCACATCAGCTTACATTTCATCACTTCTCACAACAGAAAATTTCAGTCCAGAAAGAGCACACAAGCAGAGGCGCAGTTACTAATGCATTGTGGGTAGGTTTAGCGGATAGGTATCTGATATGTATTGGAAAGTATTGGGAGATACGTATCAACCCTGCCTCAAATAACATGTATCAGATACGTTTGAGGTACATATTTTGTAATACATACTTTAAGGGTTACATTGATATGTACTTGATATGTATCGGATACTTTGTGTGCTATGTGGGCTTGGTCGCCAAAAATATCCTTTCCACCCACTTGCACACAGCAAATAGGCCTACTCGCATTTCAGTCGCTCATAACCTGCGCCATTCCTTATATCTTGGTCATCTGGTCACATCCCAGGCTAATCATTAATAATGAAAATGTAAGAGAACAAAGACATAGAGGAATGATATAAGGGTATCATTCATTTATAATAGTTCTATTAGATCATTCATGTATGATAAAGATCAATTTTTCCAATTGAAAATACTGTTCAATAGCTTCTCTTACTATTTGTTAGTAGGATGTGATCAAGTTGTATAGAAGAGTACTACTATTCTATACACCTTGGGATGTGATAAGTTTTTATTCATAAAGAAACTTTTGAGAATGCCAAAGTTTACAAGTTTTATTCTCTTGTAAACTTTGTGAACTAATTTGGTTCACGAAATTAAATCTTATCACTTAGCTTTATATGTGTAAGCAAACAGAGAACACACGCTGATAATACTTCATACATGGTAGAGCATTTCATAACGTATAGGCTAAGTTAGGGCTATATGATTTTATTGTTATTGCGAGACAATGCTAATGGAAAAGCTGATAAAAGTTCATGGACTAACCTTTGATCCTTATCATTATTGAATTGTATGGCACAAATTATTATAATCATCCAGCTTATGCTCTAATTATAACCTAAGAATAACTTTTTTTGAAATTCAATTGTTCCAAAATAATATCACTTCATGGTCCATTGAGAATGACTGATAGCTAATTTGGTCAGAATGGATTGAGTCATAAATCATTTGATGCGAGTAAGGAGGATTAACAAATCAAATTTTTGACATATTATACTTCAAGCTGATAATTTATCATTTCAAAATACTCAAAAAATTTATTGATCTTTTATTTTTTCAATAATTATTTTACCAATATAAGTTTCCTCTAGCTTTTCAATTAACTTTTTTATTGTTATTCTTCATTGAACTGTAATCCTGCACTATCAGTAGACCAACTACTCCTACGTTGTGGGAAACAGCTCTTGAGATCAAAAATTGGGGCATATTTCAAGCACTCTATACTCCTGTGCAGTGGCGTGAATAGCCTCCCGCAGCCCCCGCAGTGCGGGGGCGCCACTTTAAAAATGTAATTGACTACAAAGAAATGGAATTTTTTTAAATTAAAATAATTGATAATATTGGTAAAATGGAATAATTAATAATAATTGAATAATTTCCTAATGAATTTATATTTTTTAATCATTCAGACTTGTTATACATAACTTGGAAATATAGTCCTAGAGTACAGTGTTCTTAAAAAAATTTCATTTGACCTAACTTTTACAATTTGATAAACAAGACAGAATGAATATACAGAGTGTTTCAGGAGGAATGAGGAACTCTCAAAAACGCTTTGTTACCAAGATAATGATGGCAGAAAATTGAGATTTTTCAAAAGATATAAATTTTTTGGTGGCTTTACTCAGGTTCTTAAATAATCGATTCTCATGTAAATTTAGCTCGGGAATTCAATGAAACCAGTTTGAAGTTTGCAACTTTAACGGTTATTGAGATAATTGGAAAATATGCTGAAAAACGCAATTTTTCAACAATAAGGATTATAACTGGATAGGGAATTATAAATTTGTATTTTTGAAACTGGTTTCATTGAATTCCTCACCTAATTTTACACAGGAGTTGATTATTTTAGAACCTCAGTAAAGCCTCCAAAAAAATAGAAAAATTAATATGTTTTGAAAAATCTCAATTTTCTATCATTGTTATCTCGGTAACAAAGCGTTTTTGTGGGTTTGTCCCATGGGACCTTTATTTTGTCTACTTGGTGAAAGGAACTAGCCTGAGGAGTAGTGCACATTCCTCCTGAAACACTCTGTATATAATTGTGCTAGAATGGACTTGTTAATCACCCATCACCTCTTTTCTCTCCTCAGTCCTGTAATGTTAATAGTACTATTAATCTGGACAAACTTGCTGAAGATTTTGTGAGAGCAGAGAATAAAAAAGAAATGGATATGAAACTGGCAATCAGCTGGTAGGCCTAGGACCTTCGTGGGCTGGTGAGCCTCGGACAAACAAAGAAAAGAAGAGGATTGACTGATTGGTGATAGCTCTCTGATCTACACAGTAAACAGTTTGTAGTTTGTATGTAACATTTTTGTTTGTAATAAATAAATATTAGCTAAACACGACTCATAGGGTGAATTTCACCAAAATTGCTGGAACTGTAGGTTTCGGAACTGTGGTTCTCAACTGACCATTAGTTTTGAGCGCTGTCCGATTTCACCAGCACAATCTGACTCGTGGTTCCGAAAACTGAAGTTTTCGGGAATCGAAGAGGCAGTGGACTGAATTGACGTCATTCTTATAACGTCAAAACTTTGTTTTGGTCGATGGTCAATGTATGTCGCTTGTTTTCTTTTTGGTTATATATTTATTGTTGATTCGTTCTATTAGAAGTTTTATTGGTTTAATCTTTCTATTCAACAACAATTTGATTTGTTTATTTGTTTTATAAGTTATGAAACTTTGTTAGTTGGTAGATTAGTTAGTTTGTTATGATTTATAACTTATAAAACGTTAAATTCAATGTACAAAAAGTTGAGGGACCAGCTATTACCAAATATAACTTGCCTTTAGTAGCCTCTAGGTATTGATTTAAAACATTTGAAAATGAACTATTATTGAGTGCAAGAAGATGGATGTTATTTCTAATAAATTACTTTTATCTCTAATAAATACCATAAATAGAATGTGATTCAATATGCATGTCCCAAACCTCTGAACATGAATTACAAACCATTATTTGTAAGTTTTGATATTTCCTATTATTTAGCCTTGATAATAATACTTACTTTATTGTAGTATAATAATACTTCTATAATTGAATTGGAATTTTGTTTCATTTCATTAGTCTTGAAATGACATTCCAGTTATTATTTATGATAAGAGTTGAAATGAACTCAACCAAACAAATGACCAATATTTGAAAGATCCTTTCCTTTTCTAAGTAGCTTGCATAACTTAATATCCATGAAATTTGGAGATGATTGAATACAAGAAGACAGTTCTAGTTATTTGTTTAATAAGAGTCTAGAAGATTAACAATAAAAACATTTAAACTAGTTTAATTAGGTTTGTGAAATATGGGACACAGTTCAATATCTGGGAAACATTTTTTCCTATTCTACCATTACCATTCAAAAGCATCCTACCTCAAGGCCTATAGCACATAAACATGTTATAGCCTATGGATAAAATCTTTGCCAGTTATTGCCCATATTTTGAAACGACTGAATTGATATATTATAGTTATTTGGGTTTATGGATCACGGTAAATTTATGGCCTATAGGCTGCAGTAGGCTACCTAGTCTATTCATTGTGATTAGACTTGTTATTCTGCTCTCAGCAGATGTTGATGATGCATTAACTTACTCAATTAATTAATAATGATTATTTTCTTAAATTATGTGATCTCTTATTATCAGACTTCCTCTTCTATTCCTCCTTTTATTAATTCTAGTAGGCCTACGTATAGCCCACTGATGAAACAGATTTTTAGACGAGCAATAAAAGGCTGGGCTATCTAGTAATGTAGGCCTAATCCACTCCATTGAAATTACTAGTAGTTCTGTGAAGCCTGATCAGAGAAATTCAAGCCTACTCTGCATTTGTAATGATGAAATGGATTTTTGATGAGATTCTCTTCAAGTTGAGTCAATGGGCTATGAACAGAAAGTAGGCTACCCTGATTGGTTCTCTATGATGGATTGATGGCAATATCAGAAGCTGTTGTTTTATAATCTATCCATTCATAAAAATGTATTGCATATGAAAATTAATAGATTTCTGCCAAATATCATGAAATTTTTTAATTGTGTTTGGCTGTAATGTTGCTATGATAGCCTAAATACAATCAGAAGAAAGAAAATCCATAAGAAACCACAGATCTAACTCAAGGCCGGTTTTACATGATAATAATTCTATTATCATATGCAATCTTAAGAGATATTTCTTATTTGAAGAGATAAATTTATGATTTTGTATTTACATCTCTTTTCATATACAAATAGAAATATTATCATGTAGCCCTAATACCGGCCTAAGTTTGCTCAATTAAATTTATTGATGTTTCCTTTCAAGGCGAATGAAATTTTATTTTTATACTTTGAAATTTTTATTTTAGACCAAATCAATTATTTTTTAACCAATATTGACCGAGCAGGAGTCATTTTATCATTTTGCCAGAGGGTCTTCTTTGCTTGTACAGACTATACCACTCTTTACATAACGGGAAAAGACATTGGCACTACAACTCTTACAACACAATAATTATGATAAATCAGTAAAAAGTATAATTTACTGTATGTTTGTTGCCCATTTCGCAAAAACCAGGACAAATAATGGATTTCTGAAAAATCCGCCTGGAAGTTTTCAAATGACCAAAAAACCGGAGATGTCCGGGGAAAAGAGGACGTATGGTAACCTTACGGATAGGCCATAACCATCTATCAATTCTCAGACCTTAATGTACCAAACAAGATGGCGGCAATATGGGCCTAGCCAAGCGTAATAGCAATAGTTCAACTTGCTATTCTGCAGAAGTAATAAGACAGAAATAGCATATTTTTTATTGTTAAACATAATGATATTACAATATAATAATTATCCGATACAAACTTAAAAATCATAACAATATGATGAATTTCAAACTAGAATCTCACTTATTATTCTATGTGAAAAATATAAATACAAGACACTCAAATTCCAATCAGTTTTTCCTAACATGTTTGCAATTCACTTGCTGCTCATTTTAACTATCTTCTGTCCCTGAAACTTTCCCCTAATTTTTCCAGTTGCTTTTTTGATTTGGTTTTTTCCTCCGGTTGGCAAGTTTGAGAAATCTTGTCTTCTTTACACTCCAGTATCCATCCAAAAAATGAAGTTTTCACTCCTCAAGACGTGTTTTAGAGTGTTCTTTAAGCTTTTGAGTTGTGTATTTTTACCATTACACTTCACATATCTTGGATAAAAAACTGAAATTATTCACTCTACCTTATGGATAGGCTATCTAGTAATGTAATCCACATCATCCAAATTACTAGTGGACATTACCAGTAGGTAGTTATGTAAACAGTAGACCCATGGATACTAGAATACATGATTCTCTAGTAGGCTATATAGAATATTTGAGTTGACGTGTAGACCTTATAGCCTACTCAGTAACAGAGTAGCCTAATCTTTGAAATGGAAGCAGTAAGCCTACTCTGCATCTGTATTAATTGCATTTAAGTTAATGCTGAAATATCTTATTCTCTACAAAATAATCCTTCTAAATATCTACAAAATTCTTCCTTCTTATTCTCTACAAGTCAAGTCAATAGGCTATAAAGAGAAAGTTATTGGTTCTCTGATATCTACTTCAGAGGGTAGCCTACCGGTAACTGATTGTTCTATCATCCATTCATTAAAACATTCTTGTATATAAAACGACATGCCAATCACAAGAAAAGTTCTGCCTAATATCTTGAAATTCTCACATTACGGTTGGCCGTAATTTTGTTAGGATAGACTACGGAAAGAAAGAAACTTCAAATGAAACAACATAATCTCACTTCTGCTCAATTAGATTTGCTGATATTCAACTTACTTTTTAAACAAAAAACCCTTCCTTTCACGGCAAATGACTTTTCTGTTTTTGCTTACAAACACCAATGCATAAAAGCTCTCTTCCCAGCATTATTGGTTGTTTCATAACAGTACAGTACCGTAACAATTTTATACTCCAATTCAAATAGTACTCTAACTACTTAATTCAGCTTGGGTTGACTGAATAATCAATGAAGCAATATACTAGAATACAAATGCATGTACTAAATAGTTTAATGACTGGTTAATTGAACAAAAAATAGCCTCAAGATTAATCTATTTCGTACGACAGCCCAGGCCTACATTAGTATTAGTAAACATTTCAGTCTTCAGATAGACCCTAACCTAAATAGCTTTTAGGTTAGAAACTGTAGTTTCCGATGGCTGACTGACCAAAATCGGTGAGTTAGTTTTGAACGGAGTTTTCGAGGTCACGTGACCTTAACTGGGTGTGGTGAAATCCGATTTTGTCAGTTACGGGCTAACTGTCAGTTTTGATACAACTAACTGTAGTTTTAGTTCTTGGTGAAATCGGGCCATAGTCTAGAAGTTCTTTTATTTAATGAAATAATAAGCCCATTAAATTATAGTGCGTTTACTGCATAGCTCAAACCCAAATATCAGGTGTAAATTTTAGTTCTGTATAATATATTATGGGCTATAATATATTTACAGCCTATTATTTAGAAATATTAATCAAATTATTGCAAACTTTATTTCTTCTTCCTTTTAGTTCCTTTTAGGATGAACTGTAGTAGTTGAAGTAGGCCTAATTGTTTTCGACCTTTACGATAATTTAATCTATAGTCACGTCAAAGAAAGGCTACTGTCGAGCACACGTTTGTCACCGTACATTAACACATGCAAAAACAAAACAAAGGTACCATAACTTAGATGAGTTTTTTCCGCTTCGTATCTTAGGGGGGGAGGGGGGGTTAAGGGCGCACCCACTCGGCTCGCGGGGGGGGGGGCGCTCAATGGCTAAGTTACGCCACTGCTCGTGTGGACAGGCTTTATTGACTGGACTACTTGGTTACATCTTCGTTCCAATCTTCGATTTCATCTTTTGTTTCAATCTTCTTTTTTGACTCACTATGAACTGGTATTAATTCAAGAGATAGTTCCTACAACGTAGGAGTAGTTAGTCTACAGATAGTGCAGGATTGCAGCCCAGAGCACAGTTCAATAAAGAATAACAATAAAAAGTTCATTAAAAAAACTAGGGGAAATTCATATTGGGAAAATAATTATCGAAAAAATAAAAGATCAATAAAATTCTTGAGTACTTTGAAACTATAAATTACTAAATTTAAAAAAATCTCATACACAATATCTAAACTCATGAATATAGGCTAATCCCAAATCACTTATTATTACCTCTAAATTTAGTGATAGTCCAGGCAGAGATATCAATTCGTGGATAATTTTAAACAGTAATATTTTGTTGTGAGTAAGCTATTGACTTCTGGTAATTTCTATCGTAGAGAGAAGTATATTCAATTAACGTTATACTATTAGGTCTCTCCACTTCTTTTTCTTCTTTCCCTCCAATGCCTTTCCTTTGTTTCTTCCAATATAGTTTTGTACTTTTTAATTTATTCACATATCGTATATAATTATTATATATAATAATTATATACGATATGTGAATAAATTTAAAAAGTACAATTATTATCTAGTTACGTTTCTATCTGAAGTTATTTTTAAGATTAAAATCAATTATTATTCAAACACTAGTCCTCTGCACACAGTCTCTTCAACCTTGCAGGCACCTTCCTTGATTTATATTGTATACTTTGATCTAGAGATATTTTATTTCATGCTAACTTATATTTTTATAATGTTATCTATGTATCTCTAAGTTAGAAGCTTGTGTTTTCTTTAAACGATAAAAAATAAATTTTGAGTGGCCTACATTCATACCTACATAGCCTATTCTAAAAGTAATTTCTATTTCACCATCAAGTATCACTTAGTGTAGCTAAATACAGTGCACTATGATGAGTGATAATTATTCGTAATATTCAGAGTTTGAATGCGATTTCTGTTCAATTTCTCAACAGTTTCAAGAAGAATTAACCTTTGCAGGAATTATTATTACGCCATTTACACACCTCCGGTCAATTCTTGCTTTTCATCGTAATTTTTGAAAGATAGGTAGTATTTTATTGCAATTTCTAGTGCACTAGTCCTGCGAGCGCACTAGTATGGGAGGAGCTATTTAACATATCATTTGAATTATCATATATTTACTCCATCTATAGAATAAAATAAGTTGATGAATGAAAATAGAAATCACTACACCTTTTCTAGTACTTCTTATTCGAACACAACATGTTCTGCATTTTTCATTCTAGAGACATTCTCAAGTGTGAGTCACACTTGAGAATCCCTCTGAAGAGAGTGAAACATGTTGTTTTGAGATAAATACTACTAAAAGGGAATTTTGATTCCAATTACTTTTTAGTAAAATACATTTATAGAAGCTCTAGACAAAAAGGAAACATTGAAGAATCAAATATATTTGATCTAAACAGGATGCTGCGCAGAATACAAAACCACTTCTTAAATGCTCAAGATTCATTAACCTTTGATTTAATATAGGTACAGATATACCGTAGCCTACAACACTTCAACACGAGTACGAGAAGAGAACATTCTGAACGGTAATAATTCAATAAACATAATATTTGTAATGAAGGTTAAGCGTTGAGTTAGGAATTCCTGCTAGACGGAATTATTTCGTATGTTGCCAAGGGCCCAAGGCTACCGTTTACGAACCACCCAATCATTATGAAGAGCAAGATGAGAAAATTATATTAAAATTTTTGCTGACAATATTATAACGACAAGATATTGAGTCCTTGAGCCAGTTTTAGAATTACAATGTTATTGAATGGGGACGACTGGACTTATCTTCTTATTGACAATGGGAGTAAAACTTCTTTCATTTAAAACCTTGGGAATAGGCCTCTCCCCTTCTACCTCCTCCTCTATGAAAGCCGTAACAACAGCAAGAAAAAATCAAGAAGTGTGAAGACAGTAGGCTACAATCATGGCTCAGATCCAGATAAATATTCATGTTCATTTTCTTACTGATCATTGATAAATTAGATAGATAATTTTCAAGTTAACTTTTGTGTTTAAATTTAAGTCGGTAATCAAATCATGTTCAATCAAAGAGAATCAGGCATTTTAGCTTGAATTTGTACACATTTCACGAATGAGTTTTTACATTTTCGTAATAATCGATGTTGATGGGCTCTAAAGTAGCGTCTCCTCTCCTGATTGAGGAAGTGCATTATTTAGCGTGAACTTGACCAAGATCTTAAAAACATACGTCCTTTAAAAGCAATTCGAAAAGAAGACGGATAACAAATTCTAATCAAAGCGTGAAAGAGATTGGAGTAGCTGATCATTCTTTAGAATACAATGGTCTACGAGCTGGGCTCTTCTTAAAACTTATTCTTAGAAAAATAAATAACATTGATTTACATAAACTGAATGCCTAATTTCTATTGGAACTTACTCATATAACTTAGCTACGAAACCCAATTCAAGGCTAGACCTGAAATAGCTCGTGGAAAATGATAGGTTAATAATTTTTCTAATACACTTCTCATGGCTCTATGGTTGTTATCCCAATTATTTTCTATAAAACTTGAAATTTCTTTGAAGAAATGATACCATTTATTACGTTCATTAACTACAAATGCGTGTTAAAGCTTTCAAAATATTTTTATGAAAATAGATTTGAAGTTGATCATAACATTAATTTCATTTCCTTATTTTTCTGAAACTACAATAACAATGATGAACTATGGGCCTATAAAAATTGAATTCTCATGATAAATATTGACCAGCCTCCTTTGTCGTAAATGTTGTTATGAATGGATCTGTTAATTTTTGTCAACAGGAACAATCTCATTGTTTTTCCTAGAAGAAAAAGTGGATTGGAATGTGTTATAATCACGTCTAGTGATAAAGAAAGCGTACCTAATCATTGTCATAAAAGATTTTTTGGTGATTTGGTGAATATAAAGATAAATTTTATATTTTAATTACTGGAGCTTATCATGTGCAGTGATAATGTTCGTATCTTTTGAGAATTAAGACAAGTTATCTATTCAACTTTAACAGAGTACTTTCAGTGATTTAATGCTTGAAGAGAGTTATAAAAACAAGTCGAACGAGTAAACAACTTTATTCTAATGTATTTGCTAGGTGGAGCATATCTAAAACGAATGACGTAGATACAGAGATAGTTTATCAGTTTGCAGAGAACATAAATTCATTCATAATTATGAAACATTTGCTGTGGTTCATGAATAACTTACTTGGCTAAGTTTCTCTCAACACGTGACCAGATATCACGCTTTACTTATGAATCACGTGTTGATCTTCAACTCGATCTCGAGTACATTACATCATTGTTGTATTGAACTACGAATGCTGTTGATGACTTCTTATGGTATTCGACGCTGATTGTTGATAATTTACTCTACTAAATTCCAATGAACTATCATTGATAATTATAGATAGTCACAACTCGTTTCATCTGTTTAAGAAGGTTGATGGAAGGTGAAAAAATATGTGTATTGTGAATTGATTCTTGAACAACGGAAAGAATTTAGAAAAACGCAGATTCTAGGTGAATCTTAAAAAATTCAAAAATGCCTTCTTATAGATCAATCTACGGTGCCGGTAAATTAATATTATTGCTAGTTTTGAAACTTTTTTGTTCAGTGAATTTGATGTTGTTGATGAATGAATTAATGAGGACCATTCTGCGGTAATAAACATTCTGATTTGTAAACAGAATTCTGTTCTAGTTCTATAAATACATTACAGTAAATAAATTCCAAATTTATTTATCGACTTTTTACAAGGCGAAGTTAGGACTCATAGGTCCTCCCTTACACTTAACCTTAAATCACTGTAAATCACTTACAAAATCAATAAACCTTAAATCACTTATGCAAAATCAATCGCATCAAATTGTAAACAGGGTGTTTTGGGAGAAATGTGCAATACTTCTCAGGCTGATACCTTACATCAAGTAGACAAAAAAGTTCAATGATACCAATCCCCAAAAACGCTTTGTTACCGAGATAACAATGGCGGAAAATTGAGATTTTTCAAAATATAGGTATTAATTTTGCTAATATTTTAGAGGCTTTAAGGAGCTTCTAAAATAATCAATTGCTATGTAAAATTAGCTGAGAAATTCAATGAAACCAGTTCCAAGTATGTAACTTGAACGGTTATTGAGATAATTGGAAAAATATGCTGAAAAACGCCATTTTTCAACAATAAGGGTTATAACTGGATAAGGAATCATAAAATTGTATTTTTTATTAATCGAAGTTGAAGAGAGTCGGATTCTAAAGAAAAAGTTAAATGGCGGCGATTATGTAAATCTTACCCAAATCTCAGAAATAGCGATCGAAAATCGAAAAATTGACAAAACATAGCACAAGTCATAAATTTGTGTATAGTAGCGATTTTGCTTTTTTCGATCGCTATTTCTGGGATTTGGGTAAGATTTACACAATCGCCGCCATTCAACTTTTTCTTCAGAATCCCATTCTCTTCAACTTCCATTAATAAAAAATAGAAATTCATGATTCCTTATTTAGTTATAACCCTTAGGTATTGTTGAAAAAATGGCGTATTATAGCATATTTTTCCAATCATTTCAATAACCGTTCAAGTTACAAAATTGGAACTGATTTCATTGAATTCCTCAGCTAATTTTACATAGGAATTGATTATTTTAGAAGCTCACCAAAGCCTCTAAAAAATTATAAAAATTAATATATTTTGAAAAACCTCAATTTTTCGCCATTGTTATCTCGGTAACAAAGAGTTTTAGGGGGTTGGTCTCATGGAACTTTTTTTGTCTACTTGGTGTAAGGAATCAGCCTAACTCTTCAGAACTCATTGGGGTGAGACCAGCTGAATGCTCTCAAATTGAGAATAAATTTAGGAAAGCTCTCCAAAAAAGGAAATTCGGACGCACACTTAGTATGAATATAACAAAGAGCACTAGGAGGCTAAGTCTCAAAATGTGATGAATGATTTTCAATTCTAGTGCATTCCACCTCACTACATACGCAGTATATAGTATAATAGTACGATATAATGTCTTATGTTAATTCTTATTAATCTTGCCTATTATATAAGAAGTAATTTATACTTCTCAATCCAGGCTCGATTTTGTTTCTTGTTTTTTTGTAGATCAAAGAGATTTTCAATCATTCTTCAAAAATAATTCTAATGAAATAAGCAATTACAACTTCTTTATTGCTATAATAATATATCGGGATCGAGTTCTCTATTCAATTGTTATACACATGTATCCATTTTATATAATCAATTCAAACACCTTGAAAAATGCATTCTCCGATTCTCCAACAATAATTTGCAAGGAAACTTTGAAAAAAGTCATGAAAAATTTCATGAAAGAAAGAAATACGGTACCGTACTCCGAATAGAGAGCCTCTTCTCTCTGAAAATCGAACAAAGAATTTGAAGTGAAGCTTACTTTAGTCACAATATCTTGTAAAACTGTTGTATTGTAGCCTATCCATTGGAGATTTCAATAATTGAGCAGCCTAACACAAAAATGAGTGCTATGATAATAATGTTGTCTGTGATAACGTTTCGCTAGCGATATAATAGAATGCACGATTGGAGTTTGCTTCTGCGCGTAGCTGGCAGTTAAATAATAAGATTAGGCGTGCAGTTGGTCAGTCAGCAGTTGAGAAGAGAGAGAGAAAGAGAGTGAAGCACGCGACAAGTCATCACACACTTCGGCTCGGCTCCAGCTAGGAGTTGACCAGCTCTAGATTTGCACACTCGCATTACTGGATTGAAAGTATTCTTCCAGGTTCCAGTACAAGAATGGAGTCACTAGAACAGCTACCCAAGAGTGAAACTATTGAGCTTCGCAAAAAACACATCGGGTAAGAGGACGATCTGATTTATTTCCAGAAAGCCCTTTTATACAATATTACCTATTGATATAATAATATAATTACAAAATTATAATTCGAGTATTTTCTTATTACGGTATGTACTTTCGATAAATATCCATCCAAGCCTGTGCATTCTCTTGTTCACAATTTTTCTGATGGATTTGTGAATCTTGCCAGAATATTTTCATTGTAGAGTTCTCATATTAGGCCTGTTAATTTATTAAATTTATTGTTTTTCATTTTTCATACCTGTAGCAGATGACCAATGAAATTTGAGTTGTTTTGATGAAAATTTCAATCCAATTTTATCAATCACTGCATTATGCTAATACCAATCTGAATAAAAATCAGTACAATTGTAGTTATTATATAATATCTGATTGTAGCCTACTTGTCTTTGTAGTTTCTTCCAACTATTATGATCATAAAAGCAGATTAATAACTTGCTTTGAAAATTTAAATTATCAAATGGTATTTTTTTAAGTCACATATATCTGCGATGTTTCATAGGTAATTGAAAATAATTCTCAAACCAACTGGATTTTAGGAGATATAGTCTTGTGTAACTTATATCAACTTTCATGATATCTCTCAATACCGTAGAACTTTCTGTAAGCCTGGATCAGTATCAAGAACGGCATTGGATAAGCTAAAAATATTGATTCATGCCATGTAAATTTTCAATGCTATATTTTTCTCATCTAATATGTAGCCTATTGATTGTGATAGCCCAATCAATCGATCGTAAATTGTAGTATCACAGAAAGCCAAATCAAGTTGATATTCTTCTTTTTTTCATTGCCATTCAACATGTTCATTCTTCATTTTTCAAAATTTGTATGAATAAATTCATCCAAATATACAAAAAAAATAATGCTTTTTAATTTTTTTCTGAATTCTTAATTCATTTAAACTAAAAACCTATTAAGAAAGTGGCAGACATACGCTAGAATAACAATGCATTGAATAGGCTATTCAAGTTAGACCCACAAAAAATAAAAATAACTTAGTGCTTGGTTTTCATCAATACAGTGAGATGTTTGCCTGCATACGAGAAATAATGATATCAATTTCATTCATTTATCACATCATTGCAAGGAATATTGAATGATTCTACATTGTTTACATGTCAATATAGCCAACAGCTTCATTCATGAAAAATTATATTCTGATTAGGCTTCTCGAAAAATGATTGTTTTGGTTCTACGAAATACTAATAGAGTAATCTTGATTCAAAAATTATTATAGTTTAGGCGTATTATTGACAAAACCTTTAACACATAAATTTTCCAATTTTTATCAATTATGGAGGTAAATTTATGTCTTTTGTCAACTCATCTCATACTCGATAGGACGTTTTACAAGCTGAAGAGATTTATTGACATTAATTATTTTTATTGATAATCTATTGTATTGTTGAGAATCATGTTTTAAGTTGAAGCTCGTTTTAAATTTTCAGAGACTCCTGCTCGTTATTTTACAAGCAAGAACCGTTGAAGATAGTACGAGCAAAGGGCCAGTACATGTATGATGAGAATGGTGAAGAATATTTAGACTGTATCAATAACGTTGCTCATAGTAAGTACTACCTACCTATACCTACATCATAGATTCCCGTCTTTGAACTAATGTAAGTTACTTTGTAATAATTATTATGCCCTTCATTCACTGTGCACATTTCAGAAACCACATAATAGGGTTTATAAGCAAAAATATCCTTTATATAAATTTTCAGTACGGTAGCTTGCGTGAAAAAATTAATTTAGGAATATCAAATATAATATATTTTGTCGCATAATGCACAACAATAAAAAGCCAGTACCCTAAAAAATATAATTATACCGTATCAATTGCGGGATTTCTCATTAACAGATAGAATAATCACCGGATAGAACCATAGAATAGTGGTAATTCTAATTCAATACTGGTAAACTTACCTGCAACCTGCATCTTTTTTACTAAATCTGATGATTTTTCAGATGAATTTTTTATCAAAAAAATATACAATTCATAGTATATGGTTGAGTTAAACTTCACACTTGGGGCTATTTCAAAATTGATAGATGGAATAAAAATAAAAATGAAATACCCTTTTAAACTTTAGTCTAAAAATATTATTTTATCACAAACATGTTTCGGTGCTTTAGCCTATTCTTAATGTGATTAAATACTCACAGTGTATCAGTATTCAATCACATTGAGAATGGGCTAGAGAACTGAAATGTTTGTGATGAAATAAAACTTCAAAGTTTAAAAGAGTACCTATTTGATTTTTATTTTATTTATATGGTAGAGTAATAATCATTAGCACTACGAGTACTGTAGGCTATAAGTTACATGTTTTTCAATTTTCTATTGACTTCGTTCTCCTATTTTTTATAAGAAAGATTCATTACTATTCTACAATATATAGGTAGTTTATTATTATGAAATAAATAGAGGCGCTAGATGAATAACTCCAAAATTCTAAAAAAGATTTGATTTCTATAAAATAATGGTGTATGTATATAATAGTGACATAGATTTTTATTATCGCTGAATACACTATAAAACTCACATCACAGATTGCAGTAGCAGCTTACTATAATTTCTGTATGTATAAGTAGGTACACTAGAATTGGAGTATTGTGCAATGTTCTTATTTTATGAGAAACTCTTGATAAGAAATGGATCATCCAATGTCCTATTACTATCAAAAGCTGAAAAAATGTAAGGATAAACTTTGATACCCAAGTCAAAGATATCACACCAGACACCACACTCACTCTTACGTTATCAATCCTATTCTTAGCGGCTTTTATCATGAAAGATTCTATTATTTTGGCGACGAGATATGATATGAGAGATTGGGCAGGCCTACTATTGAATAAATATTTCCTAGAAACAAATAAAACCTACATTTCACTTTCAATGTTCATTAGACAGTAGAACATTGTCAGTGATGTTCTCAAACTAAAAGAATAGTATATATTTTCAAATTTAACTATTTAGTAACCTAGGTACGAGAAATAAGGCACGAACTCCACATGAATTCTGTCAGAATTCGGCTTATAGATCTTTTTTACCACGCCAATATTTCTAGAAATTGACATTTAGAAAAATGCAAATCTTGTCACAGCTTCACTCAAGATCTCCTTCAAAACCGGTTCAAGATCAGGAAAAACTATAAAAATATAAATTCGTGGACAGAACAACAAAAAATGGAAGAATAATTTGAAATCCTATACCTCCAAGTCATTAAAAACGTTGTTAGCAATCTGCTTTATATTGGTTTAATCTTGTATATAATCTTGATAATGATCTCTTGTTGTATTATACTTCCATAAATTGATCATGTAAGGAAAACTTTGCCAATAAAATAACTTGTTTTTATCGTTCTTCTCAAGTTCAGGTTTATTCCTTCAAATACAATCATAATTTAAATTACCAATAAACTCTATGATACTGACTACTTTTGATCAAGTTATTGGAGTTTGATGATCAAATATTTCTCAAATCTAAAAGGACTCGCATTTTAAATGAAATTATTTTTCAATAACCTTATTAAAAATATGTCTTCAATTATTCCAAGATGATATGAAGTACGGTATCGATGAAGTATGGTTCAATCATCGCTTCCTTATATTTTATGAGTAGAAAGTTTATCATTCTCAATATAATAATGAAGATAATTGGTTCTATTTAATATATTTATCCATTTTATGTAATTATTTTATGATTGTTAAGGTTATCCATGCTTCTTGAAACTGTAGTATTAAATATTGATAAATAATTATACTTGCTTTGCAGCTCACTCACGATTTATTTGAGTCGCGGACGCGTTTCGAGCGATGGTGCTCATCTTCGGCGCTCCTTACTAAGACTCAGTCTTAGATACAAGTTACAAGATACAAAGTCTTAGTAAGGAGCGCCGAAGATGAGCACCATCGCTCGGAACGCGTCCGCGACTTAAATAAATCGTGAGTGAGCTGCAAAGCAAGTATAATTATTTATCAATATTTAATTATTTCATTTGATAATTTTATCAATATTACTCCAGATATACGATTAATCAATTTTTGATGTATGGGTTGAACACATTATTGATAACTTACAATGTGAATGTAGAATATACAAAGTCTACTGATTTAACGAATTCAGATTGTAACTTATCTTAGTTTTTATCTCCATTTTAAAATGAAAAAAATTATCAATTGGAGGAGTGGACAAATATTATTCTATCATTTGCCAGCATGACAACTCACATATAAAATTGAAAAATAATGAATCCACATCATGAAAAATATAGACAATCGGTATAATATTATAAGAATAGCTCCAAAATAAAGAGCTAAGGAAAATTTACCATAATTTTAAACTTCAATGTAACTTTAGTAGAGTTGTAGCCAACATTTTCATTCAAAGACTGAATCGTTGAATTTTGTTTTATGTATATGATTGTTCTTTCTCTAATACCAACCTCTAATTACCAACCATTCAAGAATAATTATTGTAAATTATTTACGTAGTTGTTGAATAGTATTTTGGATTTTTTTAACAGTCGGCCATTGTCACCCTGAAATGGTGAGAGCTGCAAGTGAGCAAATTGCTCTATTGAACACAAACAGCAGGTTCCTCCATGATAATTTAGTGATTTGTGCCGAAAAACTATCGAAGATGTTCCCAGATCCACTATCAGTGTGTTTTTTCGTGAACTCTGGCTCAGAGGCCAACGACCTCGCACTGCGATTGGCTAGAACGCATACCAAACATCAAGATGTCATCACACTTGACCAGTAAGTTTAATAATAACATATTTTAATGCATTTAGTGAATTTTATTAGATTCCCAAATTTCTTTAAATAATAAAATTTCAGTGAAATATTCAGGTTCTGTACTATATGTTACACGATACATTTCCTGGTTATTTTTTCAGTTTGAAATGAGTGGTGAGGTAGATATTTTCCTGCTTACTGAATATCAGGAGTAAATTCGAAATCTATATTATTTATAAACATGAATAAAACCATTATAATACAGGCTTTAATTGTACTGAAAATATTCAATATCTTATCATTAGTACTTCTCCTGTACGGTATTTCCAGTCAATTCACCAACATTTTCTTGCAATAAGAATAAGACTGCTGATCTACAATAATGTTACAAAACTCACCCTACATCTAGGCATATATCATCCATTTTCAACGAAGATCATGAATCGAGAAAAATGCTTTTAGCTTAGGCCTAGATGAAAATCATCATGAGCAACACTCGTCTGAGTTTCATTTGAAATTCATAATAAAGGATTAATTGTGAGAAACGCTCTCATAACTTGATAATATTATTCAACATAGACTTATATTACATTTTGATGTTTTCGAATGCATGTATTTCACCCAACATGTGAACGGCAATCATGTAGCCTATGCAATCCTCAAAGTATTTATTGATTAAAGGACTTCAACTTCAAAATACTAGGTGAACAAGTTAACACTTCCTGCATTTTAAAGCATGTATGGTAGCTTGAATTTAGCCTATAAATACTGTTTTCTATTCTCGCAGACTCTGTCTATCAATAATTATTGTCCCCCTCGAATTATCTTTCCCATATGAGGAACATTAAACTATTTCAGGGCATTATTTTTAAGATAGCTAGTTGGGTGGTATGAGAATAGGAGAGACGAAGACAGGAGAAACACCTGTCCTTGATTGTTGCAGCGCTTACCATGGCCACCTGACATCTCTGATCAGCATCTCACCTTACAAGTTCAACAGTGGCAAAGGCCTGCCGAAACCAGACTGGGTTCACGTGGTGAGTTATTATAATCAACTAGCTGAATGACATTAATAACGCATCAATCATCACTTTGAACAGCGCTCTAGTCAATCGAGCTCATGCTGTTGCTTCCAAATAATATGCCGATAAAATAACCACACTCATGCTGCTTTCATGATACGGTAATAATTAGAGATGTATTTAATAATAACTTAGGTGGGCAAACCACCAAATTATACTGTACCGTATATTGTGAGCCTACAAGAATGAAAATTTTGTGTTAATCAGAAATAGCCTACATTTAAAGTGTAGCATATATTTGTCCATAATGCAGTATATAGGACCTGAAAAATTATAAATTAATTTTTTCCCTATATTTTTATTAAATCTGTCATAAGGTTATGTCAGAAGCCCTAAAACTTATGATGTGTGACCTGAAAACTCTGAAACCAGACCTTAGCCAGCAAGGTTGCATGATATTATTATTATTATTATTATTATTATTATTATTATTATTATTATTATTATTATTATTATTATTATTATTATTATTATTATTATTATATATTATTATTATTATTATTATTATTATTATTATTATTTATTTATTCACATTCAACATGGTTAAATGATACAGGCAAATGCCAGGTATAAGTTACTCAAACTACTCAAATTATATTACATGCTATTGCTGTGAGAGAAATTTTCTAACAATATGGCAAGTGTCTAAAATCACAGCTTTTTGAATTTTTGCAATGAGATACTCAAGACCAAGCTCTTTTAAACATGTTTTTAAGAATTTTGGAACCACTCCTGTATTGAAATCACCACTGGTACCACTCTCACACTCTGCAGATGATAGAGCTCCTCATTTCTTCAGCCAGGGCTGCGTACTTGTTAATCTTCTGGGCATGCATTGTCCTCATATTATGGTTGAGGGGGATCGCCACATCGACCAGAAGGCAATTCTCTCCTGTTTATCCATGACCATTATATCAGGACGATTTGCGGTGATGGTGTGGTCTGTTCGTATTGCCCTGTCCCAATACAACTTTGCCCTTTCATTGTCATGCACAAGCGCTGGCTGGTATTCACAATGGGCACCTCCCTCAAGAAAACCAAATTGTAGGGCAATTCTTTGGTGAATTATCCTTGCCACATCATTATGGCGTTTTAGCACTCTCACCCCTACAAGGGAAGAGCACCTACCAATAACATGATCAATTGTTTCAGGTGCTATTCTACACCTTTCGGCACTTATCATCTAAGCCATTTTCTTTCAGGATGCGTTTTCTATAACACTTTGTGGCAATAACTTTATCTTGGATTAAAATGGCAAACCCCCTCTGTCTCGGGGAACAACGACCCATACCAAAACCCATGAAATTGGATGAGCAACAGTCTATGTACTCTTGACTGAGCATCTGGGCATGTGCACCATGTAGTTCTTTTTGCTTCCATCTTGGAATTTTTTGTTCAATTGTCACTACTTCATACAGAGGAGTATATCCATTCTCAGCCAACTTCAAAGGAGTGCACCCCTCCACATCATTACTCATCATTATTCTGTAGAGCAGTAAGTCTGCCTTGATAGGAAATACTGCCTCAACCCCTGAACAGCACTATTGTGCCTGCTCTTAATGTCAATTATTCCTTCCCACCCATGATCCTGGGTAATGTGACACGTTCCACTGCTGACTTTGGGGTGGTGTGACCTATACTTTGTCATTGATACTGCACCCTCCGCCTCTATCTCTTCCAGGTCTGTCTTTGACCATTTTACGACTCCAAATGAGTAAGTAATAGTGGGTGCTGCCCATGTATTGATGGCTTTCACAATTTTTCCCCCATCCAACTTTGTCTTCTGTATCTTTGCCACTCGACCCAAGAATTTAGATTTTAGACAATTTTTCACTTTTGTATGAGATATCCCTCTCAACTGCATGAATCCCAAGTACTTGTAGGTCTCATGACTCTCTAAACATTCAATCATTTCTCCTTCTCCAACCTCAAAACCATCTGAATGCTCCAGCCCACCCCTCACTAGTCCTACTAATTTGCACTTGTCCAGGCCAAAGCTCATTTTCACATCATTGCTGAATTGCTGTGTACTTTCTAGCAAGGATTGCATGTGTTGTCTAGACCCTGCAAAATTTCAAATCATCCATGTACAGCCTATGTGACACTCTAATCACGTCATTTCCATCAGTCAACTTGAACCCCTCTCTCACTGTCATTGAGAATCCGACTTAAAGGGTTCAAAACACAGGCAGAACCAGAGAGGACTCAAAGAATCTCCTTGGAAAAATGCCTTTTCTATTTTTGGAGCATGCCCTGATATGTTGAGTTGGAGTATTGCAGTGGACAACTACTTCCCACTTTGGCATAACACATTCTAGAAACTTCACTATTACTGGATCACATTTGTATACCTTGAGAATTTCAAGTAGATAGGTATGAGGTACTGAGTCATATGCTTTCTTGTAATCAATGTATGCCATCTGTAAGTTTTGCTGCTTTTTGATTGCATTATTCACAATAATTGAATCAAATATCACTTGGTCCTTGCAACCTTGACTGAATCTCTCACATCCTTTCTGTTCTTCTGCAATTACATTATTCTGCACACAATGACTATAAATTTCCTCTCTTTTTATAATGGTTGTAAGAATCTTATATAGAGTGGACAGGCATGTTACAGGTCTGTACTTAGAAGGATCAGTTGACCTTTCCCCTCTTTGGAAGAAGGAATGTGTTTCCCCTGAAAAGCCACATTGGTGCTGTTGGTAGGCTGTTGGAGCAATATGTATGAGAAGGCTCTTGCAATTGCTGTTACATGTGATGTAGTGAACTTTTTGTACCAATAATTATGCACTGCATCTGGTCCAGGTGCTTTCCCAACCATGTGTTCCTTGAATTGCCATTTCAACTTCTTCCACAGATATATCACCACCTCTCATCACATCCACATCTTGACTTAACTGTCTTCTCTTTCTCAACCAGCCTGCCTGTCATGTACAACTGGATTTTCCCATATATCAGTCCAAAATTCAGTAATTGCCTCCACTGTTGGTCTTACCTCACCATCATTTGCAATTGGATTCTCCAACTTGATAAAACATTCGTTGATCTTGAGTAAACATTCTATTTTGTATCTTTCTCTCTTATTACTTCCTTTGTACCTCCTTAGTCTCTTGGCATACACAGCTAGCTTTTGCACCCTCAAATCAATTATATCTGCTAGCATATCTCTGCCTTTCAACAAACTCAAGATCTTGAATTGGTGATATGATTCTCTGAACATGTCTTATTAACCTTGTTGACCGATTTCCCATCTTATATTGGAGTGAGTTGGCTCAGTTCCCTGCGTAGCATTCCTATCTTTTTATTTAACCTCTTTTCCCCAAGGTGGTACTGTTTTCTGATTTCTCCTCCTATTATCATAACTTAATAATTTTTGTCCAAGAGTTTTAGCAGTAGCATTGGCTGCACAATATACAGTAAGCTGTACATGATCTAGATCGATTGCATCAGCCAAAGTATTTGTCAACACATTAGAATTGAGATAATTTGTTATAACATTTAATTTTTTTGAATTATGCAACTTTGGGATCTTTTGGCCTCAAGGAAGGGTCTGATCCATACCAATCATTCATTGCTTGATCAGTAATTTGTCTCTGCTCTCCTACAGAGAATATCATAAGTCATTGCTGTTGTTCCTCCTCAACATCATTATTGACAAGCTGCTGGTATTCAATATCCATTTGTGCAATATCCAACTCACCTTCATTATCATAAAATACCAAGCTGTTGTTGCTCAATGTTTGCCTGCTCCACATATTCTATGTGAGCATCTCTATCATCTGCACCTATCGGTTCCACCTCTCAACATCATTAATATTACAAGCTGCTGGTATTCAGTATCCATTTGTGCAATATCCAACTCTACCTTCATTATCATAAATACCAAGCTGTTGTTGCTCAATGTTTGCCTGCTCCACATATTCTATGTGAGCATCTCTATCATCTGCACCTATCGGTTCCACCTCTAAAATCATTATTATCAAGCTGCTGGTATTCAATATCCATTTGTGCAATATCCAACTCACCTTCATTATCATAAATACCAAGCTGTTGTTGTTGCTCAATGTTTGCCTGCTCCACATTTTCTATGTGAGCATCTCTGTCATCTGCACCCATGGGTTCCACCTGATCATCATTATTGAAAAGCTCTTGGTATTCAATATCCCCTTGTGCAATATTCAACTCACCTTTCTCTTTGTAATAATCTGTTAACCTCACTCTCCTTGATTCTCTCCCAATTTCTAGATCTGTCAGTAGGCCTCTCACAGTAATTGCTCTTTTCCTATCAGCCAAATTTTGTTGGTTCAATCTTGGAGTAAGTAAGTCAGAAATTTTTCTAAGAATTTTTTGTAACATTCTTGGTCTCACCTCATTCTTCATTCATCTGTTTCATTTTTTGTTACATTATAGTATAGGCGGAATGACTTCATTATTAATTTCATTGGTCCATTTTATAATGCCTCCTGGCAATCCAGCAGCAGTGGTTGCAGTAATAGCAGCCTGCAAAACATCTGCTACTGGTGCACCCTGATTATTGCTATCTTTCATTGTTTGGTTGAGATATCTCATCTTCAATCCATTTGTTGTATTTGGTTATTTCTTTTGTCTTCTCTGTTTGGGTTGGGATGAGTTGATTCCAGAATGATTTGTGCTTGCTCTTTCAGATTTTCTATATTTTATATTTATTGGTTTACGATTATTTCTGTGTATAGTTCTTATTTGATCAGCTAGACGTTGTTCTGTTAAAAATTGAAGTTGTGTGTGAGCTTTCTAAAAATTTATTTCTTAATGCTGCCTGATATCGATATCGCACTTTTATTAATTTCGTTGTTTGTTACTACGTAATAGCAAAGCAACAGCTCTCTATTTATCTCATCTGACCATCGCAATCTTTGCCTTGGAATGCCTGCTCTAGTGGTTGGTGGACGTAAGTCCAGCAAAACATCTGGAGCAACAGGTCTAGGAATTTGTAGTTGAATAGGCCTTTCCATTGAATTGGTTGCTATGGTTTCTCTTTGCAAATTGTATTTATGTAGTAGTTAACCTTAAATATGGATTTGTAAAATTAGTGACACAGTTAAAATATTTATAGCTTGAAAATTTCCGAACGATTTGAATTTACACTTCACTTCAACACACATTATTTTTCACAATTCAACTTTTTGATTAGTAAAAATTAAAGCTTAAAATTCCAAAACATACATTAATTACGGAGCACCAAATCACTGGATCCATCTTGCACCAGAGCAGATGTTATTATTATTATTATTATTATTATTATTATTTTTATTATTATTGCCATTATATTATTATTATTATTATTATCATTATTATTAAGAAGGCAGTGACTAGAACAACACGCAAATTTCTGAACCAGTGAGGAGTTTTAACAGTTTGAAATCAAAAATTAAAATTTTAAATAATGTTCTAAGTTGATTTTGTGAAGTGGAGAACTTATATATTTTGTAGTGCAAGTGATATTTGTTACGAGTTACAAGATTTTTGGAACCGGCAGGCCTAAAAGTGAGGGGATAGGACAATTGAGGTTAGGAGCTGAACTGGTAAACTAGAAAATTCGTAATATTTCCTGTTAAAATTATCAATTCGCTTTAGATAAAAGATGAGTTGCTCAATATGCTGATAAGGAATTGTCAATTGACAATGACATTGTAACTTGTGGCAAGTGTAATGGTGAAATTCACTTTGCATGCGCGGGAGTATCAAAATCTACATGGAAAGCAAAAAAGTGCCCAGAAGAAGTCCGAATGGGAGTGTCTCCAGTGTAGGGGCGGGGGCGGGTCGAAGACGCGGAAAAATAGTATCGACGAAGAGCCTACCGATGCAACATATGTGATGCTCAAGCAACTCATAGAGAAAATGTTTAAAGAGCATGAAACGGTCATGACAGGGAAAATCGAAGAAGTAAAGGGAATGATCGCTGGCATTGAAGAGAGAATTGGGGGGGTGATGGAGGATGTAGAAAGTCTTAAAACCCAAGACAAATAAACTGGAAAGTGAAGTGGAAGATTTGAAGGTGACTCTCTGGAGTGTGAGCGGCAGCATGGACGGAGTAGAAATGTAATAATTTCCAGCATCCCGGTGTCAAAGGAAGAGGATTTGGAAGATAAAGTGTTGAAACTACTTCAGGAAAAATGGACATCCAGCTGAGAAGAGAGGACATCACTACCCATCGTCTGCCGTCCAAAAATGCAGAAAGCCCAACTATCTTACAGCTAAGCTCTCGATCAGTAAGGGATAGGATAGTTAAAAAAGCAAGAAAAATCAAACCAACAACTTCCATGATCAATGAGCAGGGACCAGTTAAGTCAATCTATTTCAATGATCATTTAACTCCTTATTTCAATAACCTCTTCAAGAATGCAAAAGAAATTAAAACCATGAAGAATTATAAATTTCTATGGGTAAATGGAGATAGGATTTTGATAAAAAAAGATGAAAAGTCTAAAGCAATTAAGATAACAAGAATTGAAGATCTGGATAAGATAATATAAATAATAAGTTCTTCAAGGCCATTAAAGCTCAAGTTACATACATGTTAATTATCATATTATTTCTTTTATTAATCTTAATATCAATAGCATATAAAATTAATTTTCACCTAAATAATTATCATTATCACTTATATAATATATAATTTGCTAGATAGGAACTTATTATATCTTTAATTTTTTTCTGGTAAACAAAATTTTTCAATTAAATAATGATGATCTGAATAATGATGAGGGATTTCAGAGAGTGTTTAAAAATTTGGAGTCAATCTAGAGAGTTCTTGAAAAAAAGAGATTCAACTAATGAAGTAAATATTGTTAGCATTAATATTAGGTCACTAAGGAAGAATTGGGATAGTTTAAGAGCAGAAAGCAATTGCATAATCAATGAGATAGATGTTCTAATACTCAGCGAAATTAATATTAAAAATGAAGAGATTCAATCTGTATGGAATTCCAGGGTTTGTAAATTTAATGAAATGTAAATCGGATGGTGGTTTGATGAGGTGGTGGAATAGGAATTTTCTATAAAGAAAATGCTACGAAGTAGAACAATATAATATAGAATTTGGAGTCAGCTGAACTGGTTGCTATGAAACTCTATAGTAGAAATAAGGCAATAATACTAATAACAATATACAGACCTCCTAATCTAAATGTGAATCTATTCAATGAGGAATTGATTTTTTGTTATCATCTGAAATGATGAAAAATGAAAAAAACATCGTCATAGTGGGAGATATCAATATATGTTATCTAACAAATATGTAAATGGGGCAAACAAATTATATAAATGTGTTATACTCGCATGGCTCTATATAACAGCATACAAAGGCCAACAAGAGAAGAATTTCGTAATAATACATTAGTATCAACTTGTTTGGATCACGTTAATTTAAAGGTGGACGAAAAATAGCTCTTATATTTCCTTTTAATTGAAAGTAAAAGTCGCAGTAGATCACTATTGGACAGGGGTAAAATTACTGAAAATTCACACAGATAAAGATCAACGTCTTATAGACAATGATCATAAGAGTATCATAGTAACAAGGAAAGTTAATGAATTGATTCAAATTGGAAAATTGGTGGCCAATATTAGATTTGACAGAACCATCAGAGATTTATAGCGAACTAGTTAGGAGATTCCATAATATTTATAATAGAAGTACAGTAAAGCGTTAAGTTAAAAACAAACAATATACATAATCCTTGGTTTAATGATAGTATAAAGCGAATGATAGAAAGAAAAATCAGGTTTGGCAGATGGTCAAGAGAGACAAATACAAATATAGATCTAAGACATCAATTTAAAAGTACTAGAAATAAGTTGACTGATTTGATTCGAAAGGAAAATGAAATTATTACTTTAGGGTATTTAACAACAACTTCAACAATACTAAGAAAACTTGGGAAATCATAAATCAATTTGTTAACAAGAAGAAAAGACCAAATCTGAAAGAATCAATTAAGGCTAGTTTTTTAGTATTAATGAAAATAATCAAGTAATGGATCTAACAGAAAGGTTTAAAAAATAGCTTTAAAGAAAAATAGAAGAGATTATATCAGAGATGAATGGACAACATTTTGACTTGACACACTAAACTTGAAGGAAGGGAACTATAAAATAGGTGATAAGATGAGTATGTATTTCCAAAAAATGAAAGAACAACATCTCTATAGTATTATAGGCAAACTTAACAACAGATCATCTGCAGGCTCGGATAAGATTAGATTCACATGATATAGTAGTAATAATATTTTCTACCTAAAGATGATACTAATGCATTTGGTTAATCGAATAATTGAAACAGGGCAAATACCTCAAAGTTTAAAAGTAGTAACCTATCTCAGACCTATATACAAAAACGGGGTAAAGAAAAGCTTGATTCATATAGACCAATAGGGATCAATCTCAGTAATTATGAAAATCCTGGAACATTTTATTAATATGCAATTGAATCAATACCTGATCACATACGATATAATAAATGAGGCTCAATACGGTTTTACTGCAAAAAAATCTACAATAGATTTGTTAGGAAAATGACAGAGGATATCCTAGAGGCTCTAAATAACAATAAATTTGTCATAACAGTTGCAACAGACTTAACAAAAGCATAAGTGATTTGGTGAATTATGAAATTATGCTGCAAAAAATAAAAAATATAGGTATCGGTGGGAACTTGCTGAGGGTGTTAGAAAAAATTATTTTATAGATAGAAAAATACATGTAAATATAGGCGAATATATAAGTACCTCGATTATAATCAGGTATGTGGATTGATTCAGAAGGTATATTTTATCTCCTGGTTTATTTAATTTGTATGTAAATGATTTAGCAAGTTCGAATTTCAAAAGTAGGATATTGCAATATGCAGATGATAATTTATTATACATGATACACACTGATCTGAAAATAGGCTTAAGATATATGCAGGAGGATTTAGATTTACAAAACAAGTATTTTTTCAATAATTCTATCAAGGTAAAACTCACAAAAAACCAAGGTTATAGTATTTAGAATCCTAGAATCAATATCAATATACATAGGCCTAACCATAGATTAATATGCCATAAGGTGAATCTGTCTTAGTGATAGGGTTGAGAGAAATGAATGTACATGTCAGCAATTGGAGTTCAAATGGAAAAGTATTAAACATTTGGGAATATATTTTGATGCAGACATGAGATTTAGTTCACATAATGAGAGGATTTTGAAAATTATGAAGGCTGCTTTGGTATAAGTGTTTTTCGAATTAGCAGGTGCTTTCCAATTACTACCAAAAAAAGAATAGTTTATTTTTCTATGATACAAAGCGTAATATTCTATGGAATAACATTGCATAGTCTAGCACCAAGATATTTAAAGCAAATCCTCATGTCTATGATGTAGTTAGGAGAATAACACAAACTCTGTTTAATGGCATTGAGATCAATTTGGTAGGTATCATCATGTCTGTAGAATCTCTTGCTAAATATACTGACCTGTTTAGAAATTATTTTAAAAATGAATTTAGAGAAATTAATGAGATAGGTTACGGATTGAGAAATAGGGTACTTAGACCGCAAAAGATACAATAATAATTAGCGGTAAAAGATTATCAAAATGTAGAATTCTTACCTGCTGAACTGTCTGCCACCTGAGTTGAGAAATTTACAAAGAAAAAGCGAATTGAGAACAAAATTAAAAGATTTCTTCATAGGAATAGTTGAATAGGATTGAAACATCTTTTCATTTGTTATTTTGTTAAGTGTGTTAGTTTGTTAAACTTCAAAGTTAAGTTAGTAAGTAGTCATATTGTAAAATTGTAAAGTTAGTACTTTAGTAAACAGAAAAGAAATAAGGAAACATAAAAATAAAAAATTCCAATAGGCTAGATTGATTTTAATTTGGAAAATATAAATAAAATGTTGTACAGAACAATGTAATGATTACAGGTTAAGATATTGTAAATTTGTAATTATGGATTTTGAAGGTTATGTTAAAAATTGTTGCTTTTGCGTTTGTGCTGTGGTCGCATGTGTCGGTGGGCTGCTGCCATCTGAATTGCATTGTTGTTGTGTGAACGGTTGAATAAGCAAAGAGCGACCCAAGTGGTGAACACTGGAACTTATTGTTGCATTTTTAGATGATTGATAATAATGGACTATGACAAACTAAAGAAATTCCTCATTGTTAAAAAATATATATATGTGAAATTTGAATATAATTATTATGTAATTGATTTTTTTTATACTCCTCAATTAGCTCTAAGCTAGATGGAGGAGCAATATGAACACTGAGGCAATATGATCTCATGTAATTTTGAAGAATAAATTGGGAAATTGAATTGAATTGAATTGAATTATTATTATTATTTTTATTATTATTAGTTGTTATTATTATTATTATTATTATTATTATTATTATTATTATTATTATTATTATTATTATTATTATTATTATTATTATTATTATTATTATTATTATTATTATTATTATTATTATTATTATTATTATTATTATTATTATTATTATTATTATTATTATTATTATTATTATTATTATTATTATTATTATTATTATTATTATTATTATTATTATTATTATTATTATTATATATTATTATTATTATTATTAAATTACTCCAGGTGGTCAATATTTGTTCAAGCGGATGATAAATGTGGTCTTAATAGTGAATCAAATAGTTTCCTACAATTTGAGATAAAATTGATCATTTTGAACCAATATTGACCGAGCTGTATTCATTTTCTCATCTTGCCAGAGGGTCTTCTTTGCTTGGACAGACTATAATAATAATAGAAATATCGTGTGACCTTGCTGGCTAAGGTCTGGTTTCAGAGTTTTCAGGTCACACATCATAAGTTTTAGGGCCTCTGACATAACCTAATGCCTATTTTCATATAATTAATTCATCAATGGAATTTCACAGATTCTTCAAGTAGGCTATTATCTATATTCATTTTGCAATGAATATAGATAGCTTTCCGATAGGAAAGTACATTTTGCTTGGTTCAAACATGTTTTTCTCAGTTTACATTTTAAATCTTCGAAATGTAAGTTACCTAATAGCCTATAATATAGCCCATATACATCTAAACGAGTACTTCTGTGTATGATTTCCAAAAATTTTCTTGTCTAGTCGAGATGGATTCAATTTTCCATGCAAGGAAGATATATATCTTGACTAGACAAGAAAATTTTTGGAAATCATACACAGCGAAGTACTCGTTCAGATGTATATGGGCTATATTATATTAAGTTATATAATAACATCAAGCTGCAATTATTTATGCAAGCTATAAGATAATCAGATTTTTGTTCTTCTGCATGGAAAATTATCAATACCGCAATTATCACAGATATATTCATTTTTTCTTAGGCACCTTGTCCGGATACCTACAGAGGAAAATTCAGAGAATCGGATTATCTGAATAGTGATCTTGGAAAAAAGTATGCTGAAGAGGTGAAATCACTGATAAAGAATGCGAGAGATAAGGATAGAAATATTTCTGCGTTTATTGCTGAGAGTTTGATCAGTTGCGGAGGACAAATCATTCCTCCCGCAAACTATCTCAGAAACGTTTACAAGTAAGATTTCATAACACTGTACTCTAATGTAATGGATTGGTGATGGGCTATTCGCCGTATTTATTAATTATATGAGAATAAAACCTATGCATATTTTGATATTTTGGTATGGTAGAGAAAGAAGATTTAGGAGGAGACGTCGTATAGTCTGTCCAAGCAAAGAAGACACTCTAGCAAGATGAGGAAATGACTCCAGCTTGGTCAATACTTGTTCAAGAATTATAAATGTCAATGTCGTCTCAATAGTAGATCAAATTGATAATTTTCAAACCAATATTGACCGAGCTTGAGTCACTCTCCAATCTTGCCAGAGGATCTTCTTTGCTTGGACAGACTATATGTATGTTTGGCTCAACAGCCCATGAAGGGCCTAGGCCTACCAGCCGGTTGCCAGTTTCAAATTCACTCTACTATACAGCCCGTCCAAGCCAAGAAGATAGCCCGACACGACGGGGAAACGGCCCCAGCCCGGCCAATACCGGCTCAAAAGCCATAAATTCTCAATCAGAACTCACAGTCCCCGAACCAACACTGGCCGAGCCGAAGCCGACCCCCCCCACCCCGCCAGAATTCTCCCCCGGCCGGACAGACCATACAGCAAGCAAATAATCATCAACCAGGATAGAGGTAACGTGTGGTTAGCACGTTGATCCTCTCAACCATAAGCCAGTCTTCACAACCAAGTGAAGATGCAGAACACCTCTGAATAATATGCAGTTAATCAGTTAGAGTGTAATGCAACAATTGATATTCCTCCAGAAACGGGAAACGACTGACTGCTTGGACAGACTATAGGCTACCAATAAATATCTGGAGCAAACGTTTTACTGTTATTCGATCATTATATATTATAGTAAATTATTATTTGGTATACAAACTAGAATCTGAGAGCTTCTATTTCATTCAAAATCATTCCGATGAAAGAAAATAATATTGATTGAATTACTTTCGAAGATACTGCCCAGGATACATGAAAGGTGTAAGTTTGAAAGTCTGAAAATAGATTAGAGAATCATAATAATAAGAATAAGTAGCCTACCGTGAGTTATATCAATATGGAACATGGTACTGTATATATGTAGCCTAATTCTATTATATACGTTCATGGATTAGGTGGGCTACTGGTACTCTATTTGTATTTTTATCCGTAATAACTAACAATAAATAAATTACCTATCAAAATTATTTTCAATATTTGCTAACTTTAAATTACAAACATTTTCTATGACTTTATTATTATAGTGATTTGAATTACCAATTATTCATCTAAATTTAATTCTCCTTCTGCATCAATCTTATTAAATCTTGAATCGAATTTTCAATTAATTGTTGAAAAGTTCCTGTTCACCAATAATTTGTTTCAAAGATGAAAGAATTATTAGATATAGCAGTAAGCTTACACCAACTGCTTGATGATTATAATAATAATGGATCTCGCTTCCTATTTAGAACATAGTTCATATTTGCAGTTGCAGAAGTCCTTTGTCTATTTATATAGCAATATATTATGGAGATTCTAATCCACTATTAATACGTTTGTTGCACAGGTATGTAAGAGAGGCTGGAGGAGTTTGCATAGCGGATGAGGTGCAATGTGGATTTGGTAGGGTGGGGAAGCACTGGTGGGCTTTCCAGACGCAAGGAGAAGATGTCATACCTGATATTGTGACAGTTGGTGAATATACTTGCAGATAATACTGATTTGCATAAATATTTTTGAATAAGTCAACAAAGATTTTCTCTGTACAAGGAAACATAATAATTATTTTCCATAAATAAATTATAATATAATCTAAATGATTTTGAATGATCATACGTAATAATTTTTTATTAGGTAGGCTACCTACTTACAATAATAATAGTTCAAGGAAATAGAAACATCCAGTGCTTGATTTCTAAAAAAGAGGTATATGGGAGCGGTGGGTGAACTGGGCATCCGAGAGTATGGGATATTTTTAAAAATCACACTTGAATTGGAGCTTTTTAGCAAATCTGGGCAATGTTTTGTAGATGTTTCTTATGAAACGAATAGTACAATTTTAAAGAATGCTACACTTAGGAAAAAAGTATTCTTGGGGGAAAAGGTATGGGAGCGCCGCTCCCACGCGCTCCCCCTGAAATCAAGCCCTGGTAAAATCAACCGTAACTAGAATATGGTACCCTATAAGCTAAAAAATACTGATTAGATTAAGGTATATATTGAGTTTGTGAAACAAGGAATTCCATGTGGTTATATTTAATGTGTAAATTATTTGGAAAATAAATTCATTTGGTTATAATTTTTCACAGGCAAACCAATGGGAAATGGTCATCCTGTAGCTGCAGTAATAACAACACCAGCTATAGCCAAAAGTTTTAAAGAGACTGGAATCGAATATTTCAATACAGTAAGCTTGAGATATACTTATTTTAAATTCATTCTAAGAATAATCACAAATTGTAAAACACTTTTTCCATCAGGGTAGTCCAAAATAAATGTTCCTCTCAAACATTTTTAGAGGCTAAATCCAACGCAATTTATGTACATTCCAACTGAATTTACATAATAGGTATACTCTGTATAATATACTAATAGGTAGGTAAGTTATACATAATAGGTAATAGTAGTACTACCGGTAGTAGTAGGAAGTAGGCTATAGGCACATTATAATATGGTAGTAAATAATTACTTTATAGTGTGAAGAAAAGTAAAACATCACGTATAGGTACCTAATTAGAAATGTCTTAAAAGATTGGAAACTCCAAGATATATTGTTTATAGTCCAAAAATGTTATCCAAGTCTTGGTGTAAGTTAGGCCTAGGCTATAAAAAAAAGGGAATTTTTCTAGATGGTTTTCAAATTTCTCTTGAATTCAAAAATGATTCAACTTCTTCCATTGAAGCCAACTAAAATCCTTATTTGCTATTTTTAGGATTGGTAGAAGATGTCTTGATAAAGAAATTGTAGGCCTACATTTATTCTTGATAATCATCCAAGATGCCGTATAGCATACGGTACACTCGATCACAAAGCTAAATGAATAGTTTCGAATGGTGTTAATCTCCAATCTATATGTGCTAATTCTATTTTCAACCCTTGTTGAATGGCATTTTCCTCATTCATTTCTAGTATGGAGGAAATCCTGTTTCCTGTGCAGTTGCCAATGCAGTGATCTCAGTGATTGAGAATGAACGACTAAGAGAGAATGCCACTAGAGTTGGCAACTATCTTCTCAATTCGGCCCAAAAGCTCAAAGACAAGCATGCTTTAATCGGCGATGTGCGTGGAGTGGGACTTTTCGTAGGCATTGAGTTAGTCCATGACAGAGATGGGAAGAGGCAGCCAGCAGTCAGAGAGGCCAGCTTGGTATTGAAAAGGTAAACTATTTTGAATTCAATAGTATATATGAACTACGGTATCAGATAATATGTAGGCTATGTAAACCACCAATTTCTACTAAAAGAGACTGTATACATTCTCTTACACAGTCTACCCCGCTTATTTTCCAATATGTAGGCCTATATGCTATTCTTCTTGGAAGATCTATGAAAATCTCAAATAATATGGTTTTTATACTGTCTACATGGAGTAACGACAGTGGAATATTGTATAATCAGTTGTAAATAAGGCCTATCTAATTCAGACATAATCTATCACTTTGAGGATTATGATTATATCCAAAATAATGCTATTTTTATCAAGCATGAAGCACAAGATTCGTAGGGAATATAGGTAGTTGATTTACATTCAATTTTATACTAAAATAGAGTTGATTTCATGTGTAGAGCGTGACGGTCCTACTGCTCCATTTTAATTGATTTTTGAAGAGTACATTAGTGCATTCCAATAGGGCTTACATAAATCTTATTATTTTGCTCATTGTTAGCCTACCGTACCTTTTGTTGTTTTCTAAATCTAAACAAATATAATAGTGTTTGAATAATTATGTTATATTTCTAAGTGTATTTTAATAAGAAATTTATTTTGTATTGAAATGATCGGATGATTGCAAATGTTTTGTAATAATATGTATGATGTTTCTGCGATTTTTTTTGGATTAGATTGGATTGGCAAAGGAAACCGAATCTTTAATTTGAATTTTTGAAACTTGATAAATTTGAAACTAAAATAAATTCTGTGCATAAGATAAAGAATCTCGTTTAGAATTGCTTCAAATACTCGTAGACTGGGCCACTTACAGGATAAGAAAAACTTCCTATAATAAAGATTGATTGGAGAATTTTCCAATAAAAATAAGATTGTGTCATTTTCTATAATTTTACAAAACAGTAAATATAACTTACTACTAGAGCTATAATAGCACTACTATAAGGAGAACTACTCCTTATTGACAAAATTATATAAGCTACTAAAAATATATCTATTAAATAAATCTATTATTCTCCCATGAATTTATTCACTCAATAATTCGTTATCAATAAAAGATGTGTTTACATCGTATTCGCTTGGATGAATGAAAAATGCATATTTTCAAATTATTTGTATCAATCTGCGAGCTGGCTACGCTTCTAAACTTTGCTCCTCCATGAGTTCAATAAAAAAATATATTCAAGTTATATAATAATAATAATAATAATCATCATCATAATAAACAGAGAAATATATACCGCAGGCCTTTTGAACAATATTGAAATTCATTAACCGGAATTCTTGTGCTCTCAAACCCCAATAAATATAGGTAGGTACTGGCTGTTGAGGTGGGATTCCCAAGCGGCAGCTCTAGCCACCGCATTCTATAGCTGTGCTGCTGGAGCTGCCCGGCTTTAGCTGCACTGCTCAAGCCATCGCAATAACTCAATCCACATAACTATATTTTCTAATAATATTCACTTTCTTACTAGGGCTATGAATGTATAATAATAAATAAATCAATAGTGAAATTCACTTGAATTAAATGACTGTGAAACTGTGAATTTCACTACTTATTGATTTATTTTACAATAGTAGCCGTAATAACATAGTAAATCTAATTATATTATAAAGTTATTTAAAATGGAGTTTTGATGGCTGGAGCAGCGGAGCTAGAGACGCGCAGCTCTATCAGCGCAGCTAGAGCCACCGCAGCTAAAGCTACAGCTTGGGAATCCTACCCTAAGAATTATGAGCAAATAATAATAGGGACTGGATAATTGGATAAATAATAATCAGTTAGGAATTTTCATGCCTATTTCCAGAGATAATATGACTATAGCAGTGAAGACTTTTTATCTAATTTATTGCTAAATGAACTCACTGATCACTGGACAAGAAAATATATATACAGCCTTATTTTTTCCAGGATGAAAGAAGAGCAAATTCTACTTAGCAGTGATGGACCCGACGCAAATGTTATAAAGCTCAAACCACCAATGGTATTCACGACCGAGAATGCTGATCATTTCGTGAGAGTGTTTGATGAGGTCATGACAGAGATAGGCAATGGACTATTAACCAATAACAGAACGTATTCACCTGAGAGACGGAAAATCAGCGAAGAGGAAAATCACGACCACCTTAAGCACAAGAGAACAAGGACTGAAAAAATTGATCCATCCAAGAATGTAAGATGTTCTGATTATTCAATTCTACAAATTTTTAATCCAAAACTTTTCCATTTGCCAATGATTGATACAATATAATTTTAATCCTAGAAAAGTACCGCTGCAAAGCAGAAGCTAGATAAATTTTGCATTTGTGAATGTTTAAATGGTGTTTCAATGTCATATTGAACAGAATAAGACATCCAGCTATTAACATGAATCTAAAAAAAAGAATGGAAGAATTTTCCTGCAATCACATAACATAGGATTTATACTAAAATGATATCAAACCACTACCTATGATGATTTAGCATCGAATAGGAAAAGTTCATGTTGAGAATAATTTTTGGTTACTAATATAAATATCGTAACTAATCAGGGTTATTCATTTAAATAAAATTCCAGGAACCTTTTTTGTAATTTATTAAAGCTTTTCTTAATTCAAGGCTATTCAGTAGGTACTTTTTACACTTAACGCATTTTCCAATCAGATTCGCTAGCTGACTTAGTTCAGTTTCAGAAAATGAATGAGAGAATATATCTCTTTAAATGTAGGTTTACTGAAACTTATATATTATTACAATAATAATCCTTATTTTGATAAAGCTTTTACAAGCTGTAGAGATGGGTATCCTGAGTAGTATATAGGAGGTATAATGATTTAAAACTTATTTGAGAGTAAAAAATCCCATTTGATTATATTCTGTTTTCCTAGTAATCAACAATTATACCACTGGCGGCTCGTGCCAACAAAACAGGTGAAGTGCTGTACAGTAAAAGATACGGGAACTTCACCTGTTTCGTGGGTACGGGCCGCCAGTGAATTATACATAGGCCTGATTATTACCGTGTAGGCTATCGTAATATAGGATAGATTTTTTAATAGAAAATTTGAATAAAATTCATCAATTCATTCCAACTGGAGAATTTCTAGTAATAAATGTATTTTTTATTTTCAGGATGACGGAATGGTTATAAATACTACTTGATATAGTTTACTATGTACCTTGTGCAATGGAATGATATTTTACATAAAGTGTGTTGAAAATGTAAAAAAGTCGAAGAAGCTCTTAATTTATATAGACTACAGTTCTATACCTGAATTTTCCTGGATTTTTGCTTCAAGAATACCTTCATTGTTATTACTATTTTATGCGATTAGCATAGATACTTTTTCATCACATATTGCACTATTTCTCTACATTAATATCATCTGCTTGCTGATAATTGAAACTTCATGAGTATTTTTATTTTTAAGGCGATGAAGATCAACAATTTATAATTTCTTTTTTCTCATCTGTAACGTTTTTATTCCTTTCGATGGTAGACACCCATCAGAACTGTGGTTCATTGCACTTTTCATATTAACATTATTTTCATATAAGCCTATGTATTAATATAATTCAATATTTGCTTTGTTAATAAACTGATTGACAATCATAAGTGCCTTCTAAATTTATTCACTTTTTACCTCCCTTGAATAATTATTATAATCATGATTTGTCTTCTAAATCTCTTACAGAACCTTATATACGTAACTACTGCTGATTGAAATAGAAACATTTACTTCTTGCTGATTAAAACATTGAAATAAATATAATTTTTCTGTGGAAAAGCGACTCCAGTTTCTATAAGAATGAATACAAAATAGTCTAAAGAGCACTGTTTATCTATAATAAGGAGAAGATACAGTCATAAGACTGAATTTATTTTTGTAACGCTTCCATACATACCAGCAACACGTTATTATTATTATTATTATCATTCCTCCCGCAAACTATCTCAGAAACGTTTACAAGTAAGATTTCATAACACTGTACTCTAATGTAATGGATTGGTGATGGGCTATTCGCCGTATTTATTAATTATATGAGAATAAAACCTATGCATATTTTGATATTTTGGTATGGTAGAGAAAGAAGATTTAGGAGGAGACGTCGTATAGTCTGTCCAAGCAAAGAAGACACTCTAGCAAGATGAGGAAATGACTCCAGCTTGGTCAATACTTGTTCAAGAATTATAAATGTCAATGTCGTCTCAATAGTAGATCAAATTGATAATTTTCAAACCAATATTGACCGAGCTTGAGTCACTCTCAATCTTGCCAGAGGATCTTCTTTGCTTGGACAGACTATATGTATGTATGTATGTTTGGCTCAACAGCCCATGAAGGGCCTAGGCCTACCAGCCGGTTGCCAGTTTCAAATTCACTCTACTATACAGCCCGTCCAAGCCAAGAAGACAGCCCGACACGACGGGAAACGGCCCCAGCCCGGCCAATACCGGCTCAAAAGCCATAAATTCTCAATCAGAACTCACAGTCCCCGAACCAACACTGGCCGAGCCAAAGCCGAACCCCCACCCCGCCAGAATTCTCCCCCGGCCGGACAGACCATACAGCAAGCAAATAATCATCAACCAGGATAGAGGTAACGTGTGGTTAGCACGTTGATCCTCTCAACCATAAGCCAGTCTTCACAACCAAGTGAAGATGCAGAACACCTCTGAATAATATGCAGTTAATCAGTTAGAGTGTAATGCAACAATTGATATTCCTCCAGAAACGGGAAACGACTGACTGCTTGGACAGACTATAGGCTACCAATAAATATCTGGAGCAAACGTTTTACTGTTATTCGATCATTATATATTATAGTAAATTATTATTTGGTATACAAACTAGAATCTGAGAGCTTCTATTTCATTCAAAATCATTCCGATGAAAGAAAATAATATTGATTGAATTACTTTCGAAGATACTGCCCAGGATACATGAAAGGTGTAAGTTTGAAAGTCTGAAAATAGATTAGAGAATCATAATAATAAGAATAAGTAGCCTACCGTGAGTTATATCAATATGGAACATGGTACTGTATATATGTAGCCTAATTCTATTATATACGTTCATGGATTAGGTGGGCTACTGGTACTCTATTTGTATTTTTATCCGTAATAACTAACAATAAATAAATTACCTATCAAAATTATTTTCAATATTTGCTAACTTTAAATTACAAACATTTTCTATGACTTTATTATTATAGTGATTTGAATTACCAATTATTCATCTAAATTTAATTCTCCTTCTGCATCAATCTTATTAAATCTTGAATCGAATTTTCAATTAATTGTTGAAAAGTTCCTGTTCACCAATAATTTGTTTCAAAGATGAAAGAATTATTAGATATAGCAGTAAGCTTACACCAACTGCTTGATGATTATAATAATAATGGATCTCGCTTCCTATTTAGAACATAGTTCATATTTGCAGTTGCAGAAGTCCTTTGTCTATTTATATAGCAATATATTATGGAGATTCTAATCCACTATTAATACGTTTGTTGCACAGGTATGTAAGAGAGGCTGGAGGAGTTTGCATAGCGGATGAGGTGCAATGTGGATTTGGTAGGGTGGGGAAGCACTGGTGGGCTTTCCAGACGCAAGGAGAAGATGTCATACCTGATATTGTGACAGTTGGTGAATATACTTGCAGATAATACTGATTTGCATAAATATTTTTGAATAAGTCAACAAAGATTTTCTCTGTACAAGGAAACATAATAATTATTTTCCATAAATAAATTATAATATAATCTAAATGATTTTGAATGATCATACGTAATAATTTTTTTATTAGGTAGGCTACCTACTTACAATAATAATAGTTCAAGGAAATAGAAACATCCAGTGCTTGATTTATAAAAAAGAGGTATATGGGAGCGGTGGGTGAACTGGGCATCCGAGAGTATGGGATATTTTTAAAAAATCACACTTGAATTGGAGCTTTTTTAGCAAATCTGGGCAATGTTTTGTAGATGTTTCTTATGAAACGAATAGTACAATTTTAAAGAATGCTACACTTAGGAAAAAAGTATTCTTGGGGGAAAAGGTATGGGAGCGCCGCTCCCACGCGCTCCCCCTGAAATCAAGCCCTGGTAAAATCAACCGTAACTAGAATATGGTACCCTATAAGCTAAAAAATACTGATTAGATTAAGGTATATATTGAGTTTGTGAAACAAGGAATTCCATGTGGTTATATTTAATGTGTAAATTATTTGGAAAATAAATTCATTTGGTTATAATTTTTCACAGGCAAACCAATGGGAAATGGTCATCCTGTAGCTGCAGTAATAACAACACCAGCTATAGCCAAAAGTTTTAAAGAGACTGGAATCGAATATTTCAATACAGTAAGCTTGAGATATACTTATTTTAAATTCATTCTAAGAATAATCACAAATTGTAAAACACTTTTTCCATCAGGGTAGTCCAAAATAAATGTTCCTCTCAAACATTTTTAGAGGCTAAATCCAACGCAATTTATGTACATTCCAACTGAATTTACATAATAGGTATACTCTGTATAATATACTAATAGGTAGGTAAGTTATACATAATAGGTAATAGTAGTACTACCGGTAGTAGTAGGAAGTAGGCTATAGGCACATTATAATATGGTAGTAAATAATTACTTTATAGTGTGAAGAAAAGTAAAACATCACGTATAGGTACCTAATTAGAAATGTCTTAAAAGATTGGAAACTCCAAGATATATTGTTTATAGTCCAAAAATGTTATCCAAGTCTTGGTGTAAGTTAGGCCTAGGCTATAAAAAAAAGGGAATTTTTCTAGATGGTTTTCAAATTTCTCTTGAATTCAAAAATGATTCAACTTCTTCCATTGAAGCCAACTAAAATCCTTATTTGCTATTTTTAGGATTGGTAGAAGATGTCTTGATAAAGAAATTGTAGGCCTACATTTATTCTTGATAATCATCCAAGATGCCGTATAGCATACGGTACACTCGATCACAAAGCTAAATGAATAGTTTCGAATGGTGTTAATCTCCAATCTATATGTGCTAATTCTATTTTCAACCCTTGTTGAATGGCATTTTCCTCATTCATTTCTAGTATGGAGGAAATCCTGTTTCCTGTGCAGTTGCCAATGCAGTGGTCTCAGTGATTGAGAATGAACGACTAAGAGAGAATGCCACTAGAGTTGGCAACTATCTTCTCAATTCGGCCCAAAAGCTCAAAGACAAGCATGCTTTAATCGGCGATGTGCGTGGAGTGGGACTTTTCGTAGGCATTGAGTTAGTCCATGACAGAGATGGGAAGAGGCAGCCAGCAGTCAGAGAGGCCAGCTTGGTATTGAAAAGGTAAACTATTTTGAATTCAATAGTATATATGAACTACGGTATCAGATAATATGTAGGCTATGTAAACCACCAATTTCTACTAAAAGAGACTGTATACATTCTCTTACACAGTCTACCCGCGCTTATTTTCCAATATGTAGGCCTATATGCTATTCTTCTTGGAAGATCTATGAAAATCTCAAATAATATGGTTTTTATACTGTCTACATGGAGTAACGACAGTGGAATATTGTATAATCAGTTGTAAATAAGGCCTATCTAATTCAGACATAATCTATCACTTTGAGGATTATGATTATATCCAAAATAATGCTATTTTTATCAAGCATGAAGCACAAGATTCGTAGGGAATATAGGTAGTTGATTTACATTCAATTTTATACTAAAATAGAGTTGATTTCATGTGTAGAGCGTGACGGTCCTACTGCTCCATTTTAATTGATTTTTGAAGAGTACATTAGTGCATTCCAATAGGGCTTACATAAATCTTATTATTTTGCTCATCGTTAGCCTACAAATATAATAGTGTTTGAATAATTATGTTATATTTCTAAGTGTATTTTAATAAGAAATTTATTTTGTATTGAAATGATCGGATGACTGCAAATGTTTTGTAATAATATGTATGATGTTTCTACGATTTTTTGATTAGATTGGATTGGCAAAGGAAACCGAATCTTTAATTTGAATTTTTGAAACTTGATAAATTTGAAACTAAAATAAATTCTGTGCATAAGATAAAGAATCTCGTTTAGAATTGCTTCAAATACTCGTAGACTGGGCCACTTACAGGATAAGAAAAACTTCCTATAATAAAGATTGATTGGAGAATTTTCCAATAAAAATAAGATTGTGTCATTTTCTATAATTTTACAAAACAGTAAATATAACTTACTACTAGAGCTATAATAGCACTACTATAAGGAGAACTACTCCTTATTGACAAAATTATATAAGCTACTAAAAATATATCTATTAAATAAATCTATTATTCTCCCATGAATTTATTCACTCAATAATTCGTTATCAATAAAAGATGTGTTTACATCGTATTCGCTTGGATGAATGAAAAATGCATATTTTCAAATTATTTGTATCAATCTGCGAGCTGGCTACGCTTCTAAACTTTGCTCCTCCATGAGTTCAATAAAAAAATATATTCAAGTTATATAATAATAATAATAATAATAATAATAATAATCATCATCATCATCATAATAAACAGAGAAATATATACCGCAGGCCTTTTGAACAATATTGAAATTCATTAACCGGAATTCTTGTGCTCTCAAACCCCAATAAATATAGGTAGGTACTGGCTGTTGAGGTGGGATTCCCAAGCGGCAGCTCTAGCCACCGCATTCTATAGCTGTGCTGCTGGAGCTGCCCGGCTTTAGCTGCACTGCTCAAGCCATCGCAATAACTCAATCCACATAACTATATTTTCTAATAATATTCACTTTCTTACTAGGGCTATGAATGTATAATAATAAATAAATCAATAGTGAAATTCACTTGAATTAAATGACTGTGAAACTGTGAATTTCACTACTTATTGATTTATTTTACAATAGTAGCCGTAATAACATAGTAAATCTAATTATATTATAAAGTTATTTAAAATGGAGTTTTGATGGCTGGAGCAGCGGAGCTAGAGACGCGCAGCTCTATCAGCGCAGCTAGAGCCACCGCAGCTAAAGCTACAGCTTGGGAATCCTACCCTAAGAATTATGAGTAAATAATAATAGGAACTGGATAATTGGATAAATAATAATCAGTTAGGAATTTTCATGCCTATTTCCAGAGATAATATGACTATAGCAGTGAAGACTTTTTATCTAATTTATTGCTAAATGAACTCACTGATCACTGGACAAGAAAATATATATACAGCCTTATTTTTTCCAGGATGAAAGAAGAGCAAATTCTACTTAGCAGTGATGGACCCGACGCAAATGTTATAAAGCTCAAACCACCAATGGTATTCACGACCGAGAATGCTGATCATTTCGTGAGAGTGTTTGATGAGGTCATGACAGAGATAGGCAATGGACTATTAACCAATAACAGAACGTATTCACCTGAGAGACGGAAAATCAGCGAAGAGGAAAATCACGACCACCTTAAGCACAAGAGAACAAGGACTGAAAAAATTGATCCATCCAAGAATGTAAGATGTTCTGATTATTCAATTCTACAAATTTTTAATCCAAAACTTTTCCATTTGCCAATGATTGATACAATATAATTTTAATCCTAGAAAAGTACCGCTGCAAAGCAGAAGCTAGATAAATTTTGCATTTGTGAATGTTTAAATGGTGTTTCAATGTCATATTGAACAGAATAAGACATCCAGCTATTAACATGAATCTAAAAAAAAGAATGGAAGAATTTTCCTGCAATCACATAACATAGGATTTATACTAAAATGATATCAAACCACTACCTATGATGATTTAGCATCGAATAGGAAAAGTTCATGTTGAGAATAATTTTTGGTTACTAATATAAATATCGTAACTAATCAGGGTTATTCATTTAAATAAAATTCCAGGAACCTTTTTTGTAATTTATTAAAGCTTTTCTAATTCAAGGCTATTCAGTAGGTACTTTTACACTTAACGCATTTTCCAATCAGATTCGCTAGCTGACTTAGTTCAGTTTCAGAAAATGAATGAGAGTAAC
>CM029546.1:27215823-27241924 GCA_017141385.1 Sogatella furcifera
CTTTTGCCTAGGAAATTGTGTCAATATTTGGGTCATAATATTGTCAATAACTAGGACATAGCCGAAATCAGCTGTCAATAATACGAGGATTTGCAGATATCAGGTAATTTTTTATTTTTATATCAGGGTTTTTACCTCTTTTTTAGTTGTTAATGTTCATTTAACTCTACAAAATGAATAACAAAAGTTAGTCTAAATATATTTTAAATGTTTATTGTTTGGTCTTTATAGATTTATACAGGTCAAAAATCATTTCCTCTCTTAGGCTGAGGCTACACTGCCGGTGAGTAGAGCCTGGAGGGTGGAGGGTAGTTGGTAAATCTATAGAACATACAAACCATCCAAAGTAATACATCGTATGAATGGTATGTGTTCGGCCGCCATCTTGAAATTCTTAAATATGGACAACATAACCTCAAAAAACAGAATGACGTCATACCATTCATACGATGTATAACTATGGATGGTGTGTATGTTCTATAGATTATCAACTACCCTCCACCCTCCAGGCTCTACCCACCGGCAGTGCGGCCTCAGCCTTAGGATGTCAATAATTGGGATATTTGCCTTACACATTTTTACACAAATCATCAATATTTGAATATTGCCACGTGCTGCCATGAAAGTGCTTTCTCTCCATTCTTCTGTCTCCTAGCATAATTTTTTGGCCATCTTTTTTGTTCTTCATGTTCAGTTTATTTTTATTTGGATACCGTATTGCACTATCATCATTGCCTTTCTTCTCACAAACAAATCAATTATTTGACCATAATTATCATGATTCTCTATTTTAATCAACTTCTCAAACACACTTCTCAAACCAGCAGTTGTAGGTAATTCTTCTCCAGCATATTTCAAAAAAATCTTTTCCATCTGAGATATTACTTTTCCGAATTCAAACGTAAGTCTAGTCAATCTTCTTTTGTGGAAGTTTTGACCCAAGACTGACATCCGTGATTTTTCAAATAAGAATAGTCTCCTGGTTGTGGAAATTTGTTTTTAATTTCTTAGAGATCTATTTATTGAAAAATGGAATGAAAAACAAATACCCTTTTAAAAACTTTGAAATTATTAAAACACAGACATGTTTCGGGACATTCAGCCCATTATCAATGTGGGTAAAATAATAATCGTGCCGAAACATGTCTGTGTTTTAATCATTTTAAAGTTTTTAAGAGGGTATTTGATTTTCATTTTATTTTTCAATTATTTTAAATAGCCCTAAAAAGTTTCAAAGTTCAATTTTCAGATCTATTTATATATCAAACACCTCTTCAGTAGTGAATTTTTCCTGTATATTTGATCCTTTCAACCCTTATTTTCTTAGCCCTAGATTCTCATTTTTCGTAGCCCTTGATGAACTGGAGTACGAGTGAGATGGATCTTTAAAAAGGTGTCCATCGTCCAACATCTTCCCGATAATAAACCCATCCTGAGAATATCTACTTCCATTGCAAATCGAAGGTCACGGCAGCTCACTATCTGTTTTGTTTTCTATCTGTTTTGAATCCTAGATTTTAACTTGAACCATAATTCAAGTTGAAAAATTAACAAAATCCAACCTCTTCTAAGCGTTTACCTGGTATTTTCAGCATATTTTCGGCATAAAATTGACATAAAACGATAAAAACAATCTCAAATCCAAGAAGCCACTAAGAGTACACTACACACCCCTGCACCCACTCAATTAAACTTATTAAGGAAAATTTCTAGGCTTACAATCTAGATAGTTTTTGCAATAAAAGCATGAAAAGAAGAAACACGAATTCTACACTTTTTGGCAACACATCACGTATTCAAAGAAGCGCATTGGTATGGCGTACTGTCACAAGCACAACACTGCCTGTATACCAATGACTAAAATATTAATAATTAGATGAGGTAAATGAATATTGTGTAACTATCATTTTTGTGAAACAGTAATTGATGTCTTATACTACGTATAGAACTATAGCCTCCTTTAATATATAAAGGAAGCTATTATAGAACTCAATATAACAAGAGCTGTTTCTGATATTTTCATAAGTATTGGACTTTCTCTCGTATCTCAACCTCGTTCTTCAAGTACCTAAATTCCCCTCATATCCCCCTTAATACCACAGCTCTTCCATATACCAATAAGTAACCATTAGAGTTTCTGTTATATCCTCATAAATGGATAAGTCTATCACTCTAAAACCGTTAAATCCCCATGAGTACCGAAATTCAATTAAATTAGAACTAAAAATTCGCGAGACAGGAGGATTCTGTCTGAATTATTATTTTTTTCATTATTCTCTCCTACAAAGAAAGAGAGAGAAAGAGAGAATCTGTTTGGATTATTAGATCTATGGAGTTCTATTTTATCTGATAATACCATAAACTTAAAAATAGAATATGTTGTAACTGGTAATATTCCCAAGAAGTTATTTAACAATAATATATGGGCCTATTTTTCAATACAAACTATACTCACATTGTAATTATGAAAGTATTAACGATATTGGCGAAATACTGCATATGGGCTGGGGCCACCGAACAAGAGATTGTCAAGCTTGAGCTTGGCTTTTTTTGACATCGGTTCTTCAACATTACTCTGGAAACAAAAGACGTTAGGAGTGAGATCATGATATTTCATTCGAAATATTAATGAAATCTTAATACTAAGCCATATACGCATTTAAATAGATTTTCATGATAACTGAGCTGAGTATTATATTATATCATAGCTGGAATTGGCAACTGGAGGAGTAGAAAGAGGTCATCATGAAATAAAAAATCACTTTCGATTTCTTTCAATAAATGTACTATTCACTCGTAGATAATTTGTAAAATAGATTAGCCAGTTTTAACTGAAAGTTCATTGCACTATTTCGATTCGATCAGACTTTTACAACATATTAATCTGAATAAGTTCAAATGTCAACAACACCAGAAGCGGTGATAGGATAGAGCTGTTGGTTATCCATTAAGTTCACCTTTTAAAATGAAGCCTTGCTCATGAAATGGAATACATGAGAATTTCAGATGATTTATGAGGAGAGAATGTATTCAAGAAAGAAGTTTTGATCAAATTCAACTCACCTCTTCTTCAATTCTATTAAAAACTTCTCTTAAGCTGTCAATTGATGCCGGCTCAGTGAAACTGTCTCCATACCCATCATACATTATTTTCATTCTCTGACTTGTGTCCTCACACATACATATCAAATCCTTGGGATGAAAATCAACTATGAAACCCATGGTGATGCACTGTAGAAACCAGTTGACTGTAACAATGTCATGCTTGCCCGATGAAATTGCATTTCTTACTCGGATTGAATTTCTCTCGGAACCACATATAATGAAATGAGTCTCTTTACCTGAAATAAATTACGTTAACAAATATTGTAGTACAGGAAAAGTTTAATTTATTAAGTTGCAAATATAATATGATATGGTGCTCTGGTATCATGATGCTAAACTTATCTGTTCATTTAGCGTTAAACTTTTAGAATCAGCTTCACATCTATGCCTGTATAATCTGTCCAAGCAAAGAAGAATCTCTGGCAAGATTAGAAAATGACTCCAGCTCGGTCAATATTGGTTCTAAATATATTAATTTGATCTAAAATTGTAGATCAGAATGTTTCCTACGATTGAGACCAAATGAATAATTTTTGAACCAATATTGACCAAGCTGGAGTTATCTTGCCAGACGGTCTTTTTGCTTGTACAGACTATAGCATGAAAGCTATAAAACAATAAAATATAGTAATGGCCTTTCACAAATTTCAATGCACACTCATCCTTTATTATTATTTATCGTATGCTTCTAATAGTGGGGAGACCCAACGGGTTGTTCCACTTCGCAATATTATAACCTCATTTCTCACGAATGAAAACATGGAGAACCAGGTGGTACACCCATCCTTTATACAACGGGACATTATCGAATCACTGTGAAACTGAGTTTCTGTTTCTGTGGACTGGAAAGAAATAATTAAGAATCTACAAGATGAAAATCACCTTTCCAGAGTAAGAAATGAAGAGACCTATTAAGTTTTTCAATGTATCTGTACTATAGGCTATATATTATATTGTAATTTACAACCATCAATTCGAAAAATTAACGTAAAAATCATTCTGTAAAGCAATACACTAAATAAAACTAACCAGAATTCATTACTGAGTACTACCAATGTACAGATATATTTGTTTTATTTCAAATAGAATAGAAATTTTCAAGTTTAAATAGATGTTTTCAAGTTCAGTAAGATTAAATTGATTATTTTAATTATAATAAAATATATTATTTGAAATTAACTATGAGAATGTCATAAGTTAATCTAAAATGGAATTCTGAAGAATTTGTCTCATTATTCTTCATGATAATCAGTAAAATGTGTTTGTGTTTTCCCCTATAAGTGCAATTGTAAATAATAAATAAATAAGTATATTTGATTTTAAAACATCTATTTTTACTAAATAGGTTTCATAAACAGTAATTGGATCAAATTAAGAAGGCCTACTGATATATTTGAAGAATAATCTTCAAAAGGAAGAATAATTACCTGGATTTTGTGTTACTTTTCCACCATTTTCAGCAATTTTGGTTTCAATTTGCTTTTTTGTATTCTCTTGATCACCAGAGAAGACACAGATTTCTTTTCCCTCGAATAGATTAGTGACACGCTTCACACTTTTAGCGTGGAAACTGATACGGTCACCGCTGACTGCGGCCACAGGTTGCGCCAATCGAATGCGCTTGCTTTTGCTACGAACTTCCGATGTGGATTGGATGTGCGATGAACATAGTTTACCACTAGCAGTCTGCAAAATATGTTCAATACATTTTCATTATTCTCATTTGAAGAATATTCTTTTAAATAAGTAAAATTGGAAGACAAATATACTTTTTCGAAACACTTCACAGAAAGAAGCTGCTTACCGGTCCCTATGTAGACTTGAAAGTCGTCATTTACATACGCAAACAGTCAGCTGTTGTCCTCGAGCGGTAAGACTTCCTTTCCATGCGAGGACTTTCTTTCCGCGCGTGGACAACAGCAGCTGACAGGATTAACGTAGTAGTTATCAAGCCATCCGCTAGATCGGGTGACAGTGCAACTTTTTAACCTATTCAGTTATCAGTTTGAATCAGCAATCGCTATAACCTCATTCAGATTGAATTGTTAATCGTGAAGTATTGATTAAATGAAATTTGATTGATAATGCTTATCTGAAGTGAGGCGAAAAGAAATATACGCAAACTCGCCTAGGAAGTTTGTTTACGGTATTCGGAATTATTCCCAGGCTCGGCAAGCCTCGCCCGGGAAACTATCCTCATACCGTAAACGTTCACTTCCAAGGCTTGTGGCGTAATATACTATTTCGCATCAACCAAATATATTACAGTGTTCAAAAAATCAACTAGAAAAATACAATTTTGAAAAGAGTAGACAGTATAATTAACTATTTAATGTATTTCTGATTTGTATATTATTAGTTGAATATACAGGGTGTTTTATCGAGGACACAACCCAAAGTTGTCAAATTTATTACAATTTAAGATATTACACTATATAATTTACCATTTTATTTTCAGAAAATACAAATTCTTAATAAATTGATTATGAATTTCACCTTCAATTAAATTAACTTTACAATTTTACATTTGATGTTGGGAAGTGCAACTTTTCCTAATGTTCGAAATCTCGGTTTCAATATTTGCTTTCAATTCAGCAATTGCAATGAGGATCATTTTTTGTAAACTATGGTTTTCAAATAACTTAACCCCATAGGAAAAAGTCAGCAGGTGTAAGAGCTGGGGGGCACAAATATTAGAAAAAAGATTTTCATTGAAAAATCATTTCTGACACAACGCAGAAAACAGTACTAATGACAGACTAGCATATTGTAACTCTCAGGGGCAATTGACCTTGAATACACTGTTGCCAAAATACAGGTTTAGGGAACTTTCATATACCCATGTATTACTACCACAATCGTGCACTTAGGGTAGCGTCCTTAATGAAACACCCTGTAGTAGGCCTATAATAAAACTTGATGTATAGAGTGAATAATATTTTTCACATAGGGCATTGAAAAGAAATCCTAGTATTGAAAAAAAACACTATTTATGGGGTAAATGGTAAATGGTCTCTTAAAAAAATTAATACGTGCTTTTATTGAGATTTACATTGGTAGTAATGTCTTTTAGATCAATTTCTAGCAGAAAAGCCACTTACCGACCTGAATTTTGGATATGTTCAATAGTAAGGCCGTCAAGGATATCAATTTGAAGATACCTCTAACTATTGTTAAAGTCATCGGATCTCAACAAACTATAGCTCATTCTTTCCAGCTCATGATTCATTCAACTCATTTGTTTCACTCATGCTCATTTAAAATTATTAAATTGTACGACCCTCCATTTTTTACGGTAGATATCTTGCGTACAGACAGACACAAGGATTTGGGACGTGATATTAACAAATGGATGGAGTAAATTTTTCTCAATGTGAATAAAAAATTTAGAAGTCTATAAAAGATAAAATTTGATGAAAACTTTTGAGTAGAAAAATAGCTCAACATACCAATCGTAACTCATGGAATTCTTTCAAAGTGAGGCAATCTTCCCATCTTTTGTCATATCGCACTTTCTCTATTCGAGGAAATCTCAGAGTATAATTTACTGGATAAGCATCACTTCTAACGATTTCTGAAGCTTTCACCTAGAAAAAAATTATAACAATTTATTCAAATTGAAATATTCTTCAAAATGCAAATAGGTAGGCCTAGATGATGAATCCGAGTCCAAATATAAGAAGATTTTTCATCTGAATACAGTTCCCCCTCCCTGCAGGTTCAATCTCCGGAACTACGTGCGTATATTTTGGTAGAGAGAAATGGCTCATGGGCGGAGCCTTTCCAGGAAAAGCACCCAATTCTGTATTAGCCTTTCACCTGCACCTCAGCCTATTCATGTGGAACCTTGTTAAAGTATTAAAAAAACAAAGAAATCAAGTAGGTGACCAGACTGGAACGCGGTTCATAGAAAGTGACCAAAGTCATAGAGCTGACGCCAAAAATTAAGGCGGTTGGCGAACGACAACTCGCTCTCAAAGGCAGCTTTAGACTATCCTCAAAGAGTTGATCATCAATAAGAGTCATTCTTATAATAAGACTCATTTTGGTATGATAATCCAATCAAATTCAACAAGAAAAGTAAAAATAGCAGGACGAGGACCCAGTAGAGAATTTGAAGATATGATCAGGAAAAGGCACTAAATTGAATAATAGAGTTGTAAACAAATAGAGTTATTATTATCATTTAAGGATAATGATTGATACTCTTCATCACATCAAGATCATACAACTTATAATTTTTATAACCTAAGCTATATCCTAGAGAGCTGAATAGACAATTTAGGTACAGTAGTATAGTTGGCGCAAGCTGTAACGGACAATTGTAAGAGATGGGACAATGTAAAGTGTACTGTAAGGGTAAGAATATGTCAAAAAGGTGAGGCTTAGGCTTGGGGATTTTACTGTACTATGGGCCGGTTGCACGTACGTTCTGCTAGTTTAATCGCCGTTATTCCACCGTGTCAAAGTGGAAAAACGTTCAAATGAATAAAGTATTGAAATGTGATAGTAGTAGCAAAATATTCGAATGTACTTATTCCAAATAGATATTAGAATCAATAATTATCTCATTATTGTATAAATTATTTATTTATTAAAACAAAAAAATGATCTGGAAATTGCATGCTCATACAACTTAATTGTTGTCAGGTTGGTAGTACCACAAAAATCGTAAACTTTCAGCTGCTATTGTTTTCAGATATTGAAAATTTAATCATCAGCTGATGGTAATGTTAAAATTTTTAACGCCTCAAACTCTGGCCGATTAGTTTGGTACTGTGAAATTAGTATTCAATTCTAATTAAACAGCTGCTGACCTGTTGAATTTGAAAAAAACGCCATTGAATTTTTCCATTAACTCATTTATATCATTCCCTCAATAATAGTAAATCTTAACTTGATTCATGAATTTAAAGGTTAGTAATATTTTTAGGCAATAAAATTTAATGTAAATGATGTGTCATCAAGTTTTGTAAATGAAACTGTTGAAACTCAAGGCTTTTCAATAATTTATATGTTTCTATTCTCTATTTGAGTTGAGTTAGTTTGCCGTTGCTACAAGATGGCGTTATCCAGGCTAATCACGGCGTTAAAAGTCAAAGAAGTTACGAACAACCGGCCCTATGATATACAAATCATATGATATGATGTATGATATAGATGTGGAACTATGTATATACTATGTAGCACCCGCAGCTCAATCTTAAGCGTCACCTTATTTGACATGTTCTTACCCTAACGGAGTGTCTTCTCAGCTTCATCTATCGATCAGCCAAACATGTTTTCCACAGAATAAGTCATGTATCCAGGACATGAAGAAAAAAGGTATCAATCATAATTGTGTCTCGACAAGTTTTCAAAATAAAACAAAATAGTCTACATAAGTGGACTGTAGAGTGTGAAGAATAAAAAATGTACCTGTAAAATGCACGATTTTGATGGCTCTATCCAAAGATCTGGCTTCTCCTTGGTCCAAACCAATCCTGGAGGCTGTGCTGCCTTTGCTCTGGTCTTATTCCAATGCTCGGCTAGTTTCGCTCCCAACTCTTCCAGTTCGCCAGCAGTGCATCCTGACCCGACTCTTCCAACCGCCAGAAACTCTTTCGGATCCCCAACTAGATAATGAAAAAACAATTATTAAATGAAACTGGCCTAATAATAATAATAATAATATTGTAAAAGAAGATAATGTTGGGAATCTATGTTTTTCTTGAATATCAGAATATAATCAAATTACGACACAACATAATTGAATTAATAATAGCTTAATGTATGATAACTTGTAAGTCAATTAAATCTATCTTCTTTTCTTGCACGAACCACGGATACTAAAACACACGGTAGATATCACGCGCAGGTTTTAGCTAAAAACCAGCTAGTTATGACGTTTTTTACAAATACGTTGTAAAAAATTGAATTACAGGAAGTGTAAGCTGATTAAGAACTTCAAGTGAGTTTGGGCATTCGCGTTTACGTTGGAGCCCTGCATTAGAGGCTAACATTATTTTAGATGACTGTGTTATCTAATCGAATGGAAGAATATGAATAGACCAAACCAAAAACTCTATAATTCATTTCTAATCGAATTGGATTTTGATCTATTATCTCTCGTCACTTGCCTCAAACTTATTTTAGTGAAGAGATGCATCAACTCCAACACATGTATGATATTTGCACTTTCAAGAGAATTCATTATTTTACGGTTAGTGGAATTGAATGTCATAGCAATACGCTAATACTGACGCTTCTATGGTAACGTAATCAACTATTTTTTGTGGGTTCGTGAAACGTCATAATCCTATCAATCTACTGCGCATCAGGCTTATGATACCCACAGTTTATTCTAGTATCCGTGGTACGGACTGTATAGTGGAGTGAATATGAAACTGGCAACTAGATGGTAGGCCTAGGTCCTTCATGGGCTGTTGAGCCGTTGAAAAACCAAAAATGCTTGAAACCAATGCAGTGGATTCTCAAATTTTGTAATTGTTTTATAATGTAATCAATCCTTATATTTCCCAACTTTCACTGATTTTTAGGGTGGATAACGATCAATTGAGGTTGAAATCATCAATTTTATAGACAACATTGTTGTTCTAATCAATACGTTTCAGGAAGAAAAATAAGTTTGTCCCAAAGTCACCTCGCATTGCTTCTTGTGACTTTGACATATATTATGTTTTATAGTTAGATAACACCTCCATACTTGGTTTCCATGGACATTGTATTAAAAAGTGTAGCTATCTTTTGAGGTGGTTGTATCTGAGATTGGCTGATTCGTAACTTACATATTTATTGAAAACTAGGAAACCTGTCCCAAAGTCACCCCCACAGACCGGTATCCTAAATTACAACTTATCACTTAATATTGATCAACAGAAATCAACATTTTAAAAAATGAATAGAATAGTGGAACTTGAATCAATATTTATGTATATATGTATGTATTAAATAAATAAATGTATATATAGCATAGCGTTACTCACTAGATTCTTCCTTCATGACTGCAACACCCACTAAGAAGTGACTAACCAGTCCTTTTCTTCGGCCCTCTCCGTAATATCCGCCAATTATAATCAAATCTAGGTCATTCATTGCTCCATCTGTGTACTGAATAAATTGACTACATTTTAAAATAGCAGGGATGTACGAGTAACAATGAACAGAACAATTCACGTGCAAAGCGGAATTCTCTACACTAGAGCATACACTGAGGAATGATACTACAAAGCATCGTTTTCTCATTTCTATTACAATTTATTTTGAGAGAAACCAATTTATAACCCCCCGATACAAAACCCCCTGTTCAATTGGAAATTGTAAGGAGTAACTGCAATTCAGAAAATGCTTCCCCAGAAAGAGACGCTCAAGTTTGTAGAACGCAATTTCACTCAACATATCATTTTATTAGTACATTAAATTTGTGCTGGGTATTGGTCTCTCGGTGAGTGTGATCTATGAGCCGGTGAGCTTGATGTTAAGTCACGAACACTGTGAATTCTCTTGGATGGGTGACCAGTATTTTGCCAAGTGCACATTGGAAAGGTGGAACTTCCCACCAATAAAAGTCGTAAGGGTCTCCCCACCAATAAAAGCCATAAGAAAAGAAGAAGTAAATTGAATTTCTAACGCTAATGAATATGTTAATATCTAAAGCAATTGCAGAAGAAACTGCCAGGAGAAGAAAACTGCTATGTTTCAGAATTTTCAGGAGAATTCAGCTCTAGCAGTATATAAAATACTCAGGCCATGGTTTCAGTAGGAAGGACACATTTTTAAGAAAAATTAATCTCTTATACCTTGTATCTCTTGTACAAAACAATTCGTGAAATGTGTGTAGTGGTGGAGGTGCTCGGGTACATTGATTCGTTATAAACTTGCTAGTTGTGATGATTCGATCAAGGTTTTTATATATTTTTTCGAGTTTAAGATGTTTTGAAAGTGTTTTATTGTGGGATTCGAAATGGGGTTGATGATGAGCACAGTTACATTCCAAATTACGAAAATATGGAAAGCGTTTTTCAAATTCACCCACAATTGGAATTCGAAGAAGGATGAAGGAAGAATTGGAAAAAGAAGATATTCTGATACATCCATGTCTAATACACAATATTAGGTTGAGTACATTAGAATATTGTCTCGGATGTTAGGCCAGTAATAGAGGAATATTTCATAGTTAATGTGTATCTGTATAATAATAAGAACACATGTAATTATTCAGTACCATTAGCCTACTAGAAGAGCATTGGTTCAATGCAAAATAGTTCATGTGCTATTTATTATTCAACACTCAAGTCATATTGATTGAGTATTGAGTATATTATATTTAATTAATGAATACATATACATTGACTCATCTATTTTGTTTTCCATTACGATCTACTAGTGAAATTTTCACTCTATTTTGATCAATAATTGACTGCATTGTCGTGTAAAATAGTTCAGAGTGAAATATGCATTGAGTTACCTCTGGTTTGATTTTATACCATCCTCCGGTTCGTAAATTGGGTTTATATATCGAGTCTGGATGTTTCAGAATTATACCCTCTTCTCTATTATCAATAGCATCATTCAAGGATTTCATCACGTCTGATCTATAAATTATTAAAAAATAATCTATTGCCATAAAATAAAAAAATGCATGAATGTGCAATGGGATCAAGTCTAGATGATGATATACGGTAAAAAATAAGTTATGAGAAATTATCATAGCGTCAATTTTTTTGCCAAAACATTAAATATGCACAAGCAAATAGAGTGAATAAAAAAAGAGATTTTACAAGTTCAACAATATCATTAAGAAATATATTCAACTTCAAATATGATAAACAAGCTCGAGCATCACAAACATTTGTGGAAAACAAATGAAATGCAGACTATGCAAAAGCAAGAGTAATGAGAAACATCTTACCTGTTAGAAACTTGGATACTTTCAGTGAGCATAATTACTCCATCCAAAGGTGTAAAGACAGTTGACAAAATATTCAGTCTCTCTTTCAATGGCTTATTGGTCAAGACGCAGCCATTCAATAGCAATACATCGAATGCACAAAAGCAAGGCTGATGAACATGACCTAGCTTCAACGACTTCACATCAAAATTCATTCCTGAAATATAATTCGTTTTGCTGTATTTCACATTTATGACTTGATGTTGGAATGCTTAGGTAATGTGCAAACCATTATTATTTATTGAAAATCTACCGTAAAATAGTACAATAATTTTTTTACAAACCCGCTTTTTACCGAGATAACAATGAGGGGTAATTGATATTTTTCAAAATATCTCTTTTTTTATTTTTAGTGGCTTTATGCACGTCCGAAAACAAACAATTCCTATGTAAAATTATCTGAGAAATTCAATGAAACCAGTTAGAAGTTTGTAACGTAAATGATAATTGAGATAATAGGGAAAATATGCTTTAAAACACAATTTTGTTGAATTCGGTAAAACATTACTTTTCCACTGACCTTTTGATCCGAATGTTTTCAATTTTGTGTTCCAGCCCATCATTTCGCCATCGAGAATAACACTCTGAACTGTTGGATTCAACTGTTTGCACAGACGAGGTGATATCGACCCTATACGATCGTTTGAACCGAACGAGTTTGTATATTCAAATCCATTTCTAGAATAAAATGTGAAAAAATCAAGAGTCGGTAATTATTGAATTTTAATGAAGTTCTTCTGTCGATCAGGGTTCTAGAAAAATCAACAGAACTAACTGGTCTAAGCAACTGATTCCAAACGTAAAATCTTCATGATGATCTTCAATCTTCTTCAGAAGAATACAAATAAAAGAATAATTCAATTGTACTTGTACATGGAATCAACATAATATTATTGTGAAACAGTAGGGTCGATCAGCCGTTTTCACTCTATAAATCATCTATTGTGAGCTTTCTGTACTAGGCATTGATATCAGCCTCTACCAGTAGAACAATTTTTCTCTCCCAGGTGACGCAAGGTATAGATTACAGTGACTAGATAAAAGTCACTGTAGTATAGATGAGTTAATGCGGCAGAGCAGCACAAGTACCTTCTTGTTATAAATATTTTTATTTAAATGATAGAATTAATTTTATCCTACATTTTGTGGGAAAATGTCACTATTAGGAAAATATTTCAAGATTTTAAAGACTGATACTTCCAAAACTCGTGTCATTTTTTCAATAATAGTAATTATAATCTTTGATAAGAGAATAATCGCAGCACATACAGGTTGAAAACCTCATAGTGGCAAACCTGGATATAATGCAAACGGCATGAGGTATCGGAGCGAGACTTGACCATACCTCATATAACACTTTTCTTTATTTTTCAGGTGGTAAAAAATTTTTTCCGCCATACTGAATCCAACTTCTCTTTTTTAATGGGAAGGTGGACATGTTATACATGATTTCGATGCAGTTTTACAAGAGAAATCGAATGCCGGAAACCGCACATCGGTATATCTAACCGTTTAGAAGTAATTTAATCATTTAAATCAGAGATCTTTACTATAAAACTCTTAATAGCTCCAAAACGGTCCAACATATCAAAGTATGGTTTTCGCCATTCATTTTGTCTTGAAATTCTGCATCGAAATCATGTATCACATGACGATCTTACATTTTAAGAAGTTATGAAAAATCCAAGATGGCGGACTAAATTTGTAAAATAAGCGATGTAGTCATGAGATACATGATTTCGATACAGAATTTCAGCTATTGGAGCTATTAAGAGTTTTATAGTAAAGATCTCTGATTTAAATGATTAAATTACTTCTAAACGGTTAGATATACCGATGTGCGGTTTCCGACATTCGATTTCTCTTGAAAAACTGCATCGAAATCATGTATAATATCTCGACCTTCCCATTTAAAAAAGTGAAGTTGGATTCAATACGGCGGATCCAAGATGGCGGAAAAAATTTTACCTCCTGAAAAAGTAAAGAAAAGAGTTCTATGAGGTATGATCAAGGTCTTGCTTCGATATCTCATGCCGTTTGCATTATATCCAGGTGTGCCACTTTGAGGTTTTCACCCAGTATATTATATTTTTAATGGAATGATAGAGAGGATCTAGAAATATATCAACGTCCCAAGTAAGAAAAATCAATTTTTTTCATAGCTGTGGATAAAATGTAAGTTTATAAAGAAAATAGTTGGATAACATGAAAAACATCCAAATCTAACACTCACCGAGAGAAGTACTTGAAATTTCCAGAATCATAATGTAGTTGACAACGTTCACCATCCCATTTGGTTTCGAGAAAATGGAAGGGAGCTCCTGCCAGTTCCTTATCAACTTTTTGCACATCGCAGCGTTCGGCTAGCATAGGACGAAAAGGTTCGAACAAACACACTTCAACTTCATGCAGACGCATTACTGGGTCATGCAACTTCTCACAGACCTGAAAATAAGTGAATAGTTAACAAATTTTCTAATATTTTATTTATAAGATAATATGCTACATTCTTTCATTTAAACATTATCTTGAAATTGATAAATAACTAGATTGACTGAAATTGGTACTATTAACAAGATTCATTCATGATAAATTGATTCATAAACCAATATAATAGCTGATCGACTGCGGCCGACAGTCGTTCTGTTCCGGAAAGATATCATAATTTATAAACAACAATATTTGGTGTTCGTATTGGCAAATCATGGTTGGTCTACAAAAATTAGTACTGAAAGTTGTCATTCATAGTAAAAAACATAATTTTTACCTTGATTAGCCTAAGAAATGAAGGTGATATCTTACATGACGCAGACTAGAAAATTAATTTATATTGGCAGTTGCAATGTTTTGCTTTGTTGATTCAAATTCAAAATAATTTATTGTTAACAACATAGCAAAATGTTACAACAACGTCAAATTCCATACAAGTCAAAAACTTAGAATTATTACAGAATTCTAATAATACCAATAATCATAAAGAATAAAATTAACACAGTCAACCAGTCTCCTTAGCAAGAAAATAACTCTACTAAGCCTGCAGCAAAGTTGATTTATGTGAGCATCCCAAGTGAGCCCCTTATCTAAAACAAATCCTAAAAGCTTCACTGGGTCCATACTTTCACTAGTTACAGCTGTGGACAGACTGAAATTCAGGCTCTGAGTCTTTCTATCATTGAGCACCAGTCTGTTTGCACCAAACCACTGAGACGCTGCATTGTAGAGCTCCCTTACAATGGTCTCAGCAGCCTCCAAGCTTTTACCTCTTTAAAAAAGTGAGGTGTCATCTGCAAACATTATAACTCCTCCATTCAAAGAATAGTACAGATCATTTATAGTTATTATGAATAGCAAGGGGCCCAAAACTGAGCCTTGAGGGACTCCTTGCCTCACAGCCGCAGGATCAGACAGCTCACCATTCCAGTCAATCACCTGAAAGCGATCACATAGGTAGGATCTCATCAGCCTTAGAGCTCTGGGTTTAAAACCGTACTTCTCTAGCTTTTTCAACAGAAGATCATGTGATACACAATCAAATGCTCGTGTTAAGTCGCACAGCAGGAGTGATGTTGATTCTCTATCCTCAAATGCATATAGGATTGACCGAATAAGAGTCTGAACAGCCAAAACTGTAGATCTACCCCTCCTGAATCCAAATTGCACTGGCACCAGTAGCTGTAGCTGTTCAAACTTTTCGTAGAGCTGAAGAGCCAGTACAGTCTCAAATATTTTGGCCAAAACTGGGATCAAAGAGATAAATCTATAATTCTCAATGCAATCTATAGCACCCTTTACGATTCAGCCTCCCGAAATCGTAGATAGTGCAAACACGGTAGGTTGGCTCAAGTGATTTTACACTAAAATTTTCAGATCTACGCATGCGTAGTTACACTCTCACTTCCCTCCGCCATTTTGAATGAGGGCCTTTTTTGCTTGGAAAGACTATAGTAATACCTGTTAGCATCAGCTTTGCTTACCTTATGGAGACTGAATGATACATTGAATAAATCAAAAGCATCTCTATGATAGGCGAAAAGTATTTTTTTGTGTCCCATGCCAATTCTCATTTCTTTCAACAGCAAACGTGTTAACCACTTGATCTCCAGCGGTGTCATCTGTTGAATCATCAATAGTAGTTCTTCATCAAATCCTCCTGTAATTCAACGAATAAAGGCAAATATATATAATTATTATTATCATAGCAAACAATGGTAAATTACAATATAATGGAATACAAAATTAAATTGATTAAAAATCACTTTCTGATGAATTAACTTACTAATAATTTATACCGGGAACTTGAATGAGAATATTATAAGAGGTAACTTGGTGACTGCTCTTAAGCTGTAGCCACACTGCTGGTGGATCAGTGGGTGTATAACATGGAGGGTGGATCAATATTATTACAAATAGGTTATTCCGACTTGAGGGCACTAGATAAGTGGTGAGGGAAGCCAGAAAACATGATACGTTATTGATCTAAACTAAACAATTATGTTATTTTTCGCTAAAAATATTAGCGCATGCGCTATACGCACGATACTAGAAGTTCTGATCTGAAGTATGTCTTTCCCACCAGTTTTACATTTTGTCCTTTAACATTTTTTTTTTTTTTTTTTTGATGTATGAATAAAATTTTAATTTATTTCAAATTTCAATAATATAATACAAAAATTAGTAAAACACAATAACAGAATAATACATTATTAACAAATTCAACAGTTACTGTGGAGGGGTGTGCTTAAAAAGATGGAGGGGAAATACCTAGCCAACTATGGTTTCCCAAGTAATAGTCAGGTAGAAGAAGGTAAAAAAGGAAGGAAGGTAAACTAAAATGAAAATTGAAAAAATAAAGAAAATAAAAGGTAAGCGAGTCCACTTGAAAAAAAAAATACTTTTTACTAATAAAAAAATCAAAAGTTTCACTTATCACTAAAGCAGGCACACAGAAAAAAAGGCAAGGCTCAAGGAATTTAGTTGCAAAAAATCAAATAGCGAAACTCTAGTTCCTACATGTCAAAAAAAATAGTTACTCTTAATCCAGTTTAGTCTGTTTGTTACATTATATTTTTTATTAATGGAAGTTGAAGAGAGTCGGATTCTAAAGAAAAAATTGAAGGACGGCGATTGTGTAAATCTTACCCAAATCTCAGTAATGGCGATCAAAAATCGTAAAATCGCTACTAAACACAAATTCATCACTTGTGCTGTTTTGTCAATTTTGCGATTTTTGATCGCAATTTCTGAGATTTGGGTTTTTTTAATGGAGGTGAAAATGCCTTTACGCACGCTGTACCAGACTCTCATTAAGAAATACTGGCTAAAACCACCTCCCACATCAAGGACTCGCCTGGAACTATTTGTAACATTACTTCAGAGCGAGTCCACATTTCTAAGCTATTTCAAGCTTCCCTACATTCATACTCACGCCTGGGCCTCTGCATCAAGTTCAGCATTTTTTACGGATGAGTCTAGCCACCCTTGACCACTGCTGCTGTCCCTCGAGCATCACAGAGACTATGTTGTCAGGGGTCAGCTCCCCCATGTCCACTTGTGCCTCTCTTTTCATTATCTCTCAGCGACTACACATGAAGAATGTGTGCTAAGCATTATCCTCACTTTGAGGGCAGTAGAGGCATATAGGAGAAGCCTTTCCTATGTGGTGAAGGAAAGTGCGGAAGTACCCATGCCCAGTAACTGGGTCACAAAGTACCCCACTTCTGTGGGGTATCTGTGGTATCAGCTTTGCTGTCCAACGACCACGTGTTTCCAGGCTCCAGTTGGACTGCCATGCTTGGAAAGTTTTCTCTCTTTCCTCTCTGGCAACATTTTCTTTACTTTCTCCCTTCTTACCTTTCATAGACATGCTTGCGCTCTTGGGCCAAGAGGGTGATTGGAATAACACATGCGATCACCATCACAGCAGGCTCAGAAACTGTGCGGTATGCTGATGCAACCCGCAATGCTGCTCTTCTCTGTACCTGCAGGAGTCGTTTTTCGTTGTACCCCCATCTTAGAGCTGGTGCCCACACTTCTGCGCCATAGAGCAGGATCGAGTTGACTGTTAACATCAACAGTCGCCTCTTACTCGCTCTTGGGCCACCTACATTTGCCATCAGTCTAGCAAGAGCTGTGATCACCCTATTTATTGCCTCTGTTAAGTGCTCAGAGAAGCTCATTTTCACGTCAATTAGGGCCCCCAGGTACATTGCTGCCCTTTTTGTTTCAAGTACCTCATTACTGACCTGTAGTGAAAGGTGAGTGTTGATTCACTTTTTGGTCAGAACAACAATTTCAGTCTTACTGAGAGCAAGGGCCAGTCCATGATCCTGAACCCATTCACCAATTCTTCTCATAGCTTGATTAAGTTTCAGCTGGGCAAGATCAATACTTCTATCTGCAATCAGTAGTATATATCCCACTACAGCGGCACTATATGCCACTCAGCGGCATATCCCACCATAGCTGATTCTGCAGGCATTTCAAGTCTCAGTAGGCCATCATAGAAGATCTTCAATAGATCAGGACCCAATATTGAACCCTGAGCCACTCCTGCTGTGACCTCTGAGCTGATCCAACCATTTTATGTTTTGTAGACCAAGCTTCTATTGCTAAGAAGGTGTAAAAGAGAATTCTTAAATGGAAAACTGGCAAAAGCAGAGAATGATAGAACGACAAATAATACCAGAGATTTTTACAGGACAATTCGTTTTTACAAAACCGGATACTCAGCAGGAATTATGGAGTCAAAGACAAAGATGGCAACCTAGTGATGGACGAAGAATCAGGAATTAAAATATGGAGGGAATATTTTAGAGAACTATTAAACTGTGATATTCTAGCAAATGGTGATAGAGAAGACAACTTAAGTTACCACAATGTACAGCCCCTTGATATGCCACCTACTGAAAAGGAAGTGGAAGAAGCCATGAAACAACAAAAAAACAATAAGGCTCCTGGAGAAGATGAAATCACAACTGAGACAATAAAAATGGTGGTAAAGTTCTTTCAAGGGAAATCCACAGTCTAATGTTGAATGTATAGGAAAAAGAAACCATACCAGAAGAGTGGACTGAAGCAGTGATAATTCCCCTGCATAAAAAAGGTGATAAGCAAGTGTGTTCCAACTACAGAGGTATATCCCTCCTAAACACAATTTATGAAATATTTTCAAAAATTTTATTATCAATATAAATTTTATAAATCCATACACAGAAGCTATCATTGAAGAGCAACAAACAGGATTTATAAAAAGCAGATCAACAATTGACCAAATTTTTTTGCTTAAACAGGGGATTTCAAAATACTGGTAATTTAATAAGAGTTTTTATGGAATATTTATAGACATTAAGGAAGCATATGACAGCATAGGCAGGAAATCATTATTCAAGAACATGGAAAAACATGGCATACCAAAAAAAATTGATAAGATTAACAAAACTATGCATAAACGAGTCCAAAGCTAAAGTGAAAATAGACGGAGAAATATCTGACAGTTTCCTTATAAACACAGGAGTAAGGCAAGGAGATGGAATTTCCCCCTCTCTGTCCAATATAGCCGTAGAGGAAGCCTTACAAAAAACAAAGAACCTCCAAAGAGGTATTAAACTGGGAGTAGACCTAAACATAATGGCATTTTCTGATGATATAGTGATCCTAGCAGAAAATTATGCCTGTTAGCTAGCCTGTTAGAAAAACCTCTGCCTGTTAGCTAAAGAAAGTAGGATTGGAATTGAATGAAGATCAAACTAAAATTATTCACTTTGGCCGAAACACTCAAAATAGAAACGTAAATTTCAAAATTGCCGATTACTCAATAAATTGTGTAGACAACTTCAAATATTTAGGAGTTACAGTGAATAGTTCAAATTCTGAAGAGTTGGAGAAACAATGTAAAATAGCAAATGCCAATAAGAGCTTAGGAGCCTGTACAAAACTTCTATCATCCAAACTGCTGTCAAGATGTACAAAGTTGATATTATACAAGACCATCATACAGCCGGTGTTATTGTATGGCAGTGAGACATGGGTCCTGTCCAAAAGAAACGAAGGACGATTAATAGTATTTGAGAATAAGGTTCTGAGGAAAATCTTTGGCCCAGTATGTGAAGATGGAGTTTGGCGCATAAGAAAAAACAGGGAATTACGTGCCCTATACCAAGAACCAGATATAATAGCCCTCATAAAAGCCAAAAGAATTAGCTGGTTGGGTCATGTACTTCGTAGAAAGGAGGGAACAAGGCTGACCATTAGGGAGAGCTAAATTAAGGAGGCTTGGCCAAGTTAAGACAGATGTTGTCTGCTGCGGAGGAACAATTGAAAAAGCAGAGGGCAGAGAAAAATGGAAGAGGCTAATCTACGAGGCAAAAAATCGACTGAGATTTGTGACGCCCCAGCAGTAGTAGTAGACCAAGCTTCTATCACTCAGGTAGGAGTCTATCAACTTAAGAAGGTACCTGGGTACTCTAAATATGTCCTCTGAGGCTGAAAGCATGTTTTCCCAACTTGCAGAGTTGAATGCATTCCGGATGTCCAAGGTCACAAGTAGGACCACCCTTCGAGAGAGTTGGCTGTAGCTCTCTGCTTGTGTCTACTCTGCTTACCTCTTTTATAGCATCTATTGTTGATCTATTCTTTCTGAAACCATACTGGTTGGGAGAGAGTCCACTAACATCTTCTACTGCCTTAGTGAGCCTGCCTTTCATGAGCTTTTCTAGGACTTTTCCAGCTATGTTCAACATACACAATGGCCGATATGAGAACAAGGCGACTCCTTTTCCATCTACTGCTGAAGTGACCTGTACTGAGGCATGAATTGTACATAGACAGCAACAGACCTGGCCTATCTATCTCCACCAGTTTGATGACCTCTGCTGGTAGCATATCAGGTCCTGGTGCTTTGCCTACCTTCATTGACATCACTGCCAGTTGATCCTCTTCTTGAGAGAAAAGGGGAATCTCATCAACATCTCCATAGTCCCAAATGCCACGATCTGAGATTTGGGTAAGATTTACACAATCGCAGCCAGTCAACTTTTTCTTTAGAATCCGACTCTCTTCAACTTCCATTAATAAAAAATACAATTTTATGATACCTTATCCAGTTATAACCCTTATTGTTGAAAAATGGCGTTTTCTAGCATATTTTTCCAATTATCTCAATAACCGTTAAAGTTACAAACTTGGAACTGGTTTCATTGAATTCCTTAGCTGATTTTACATAGGAATTTATCATTTTAGAACCTCACTAAAGCCTCTAAAAAATTATAAGAATTAATATATTTTGAAAAATCTCAATTTTCCGCCATTGTTATCTCAGTAACAAAGCATTTTTGGGGGTTGGTTCCATGGAACTTTTTTATCTACTTGGTGTAAGGGATAAGTCTGAGAAGTATTGCACATTCCCCCTGAAACACTCTGTAGGCTATAACTCAACTGATTTTCTCAATTGGAGCAGGGAAATGAGATGAGATCTCCAGTTGAGTTGAGGAAAGTATTAATATTGTCTAGTATGACTAGACAACTAAGTTAGTATTGTATTGTATAAGAATATTGTCTTTGGTGTAACCTACATAGACTGCATAAAATCTGAGTGTACAGTCTCCGTAGTTCAACAGAGCATATGACACCTTCGGACACCTACTCACGTGGATTATGCTCTGCATGTTTCAGTGCAAGATTATCAAGATAATTGTTCACATCAGTGACGGATAGCGTACCACTGGCAGAATGCCTCTTCTTTATTATCCAATAAACAACTTCTGCAAAATCACCGGCAGCGTTCCCAGTTGATTTTGGTGCTCTGTAGAAACAAGACGAATATTTTTATTAAAAATTAATTTAACTTTTTTAATAGTCAATTCTACATCAAGTTATAATAATTATTTTGATTATTGTAGGCTAAACGTTTGCAAATCTTTCGAGTATTAGCAAATAAAACTCATAATTTCGAATGAGATAAATGTTTTTAGATTTTAATACGTTTTATATTATTTTTCTTTAGGTGCAGGAGGTGAGTTCTGTGCATGGGGGTGATGGAAGAAAATTAGTAGTCATGGAATATTGAAATGATGTTCCCTTCGTGTTACAATTTTCAATAAAAATGATAAATACTGAATGAAAATAGAAAGAACGTAGATTTGTGAAGTATAAGTTAAGGAAATTTATCCGACATATTTTTTTTTTTTAAATAATTTTATGCTATTTAGGTTAATATTTTTATTATTTCGCTTTAAATAATAATTAGCCTATGAAATTGGAGAACGAAATTGAAACTGATTATTTTTTTTATAATTACAAAATATAGTTAGATGAAGGCGCCTCAAATGGAGAAGAGCCTGTGATTGAGAAGCGAGTTACAAATACCAGTAAATGAAATATTTTTTATTAATCGAGGAACTATTGTAACTTACCAGCATTTAAAACGGCTCGGGTTTGATATGTGTGACAGATGTTATTAAAAAAGGTAGATTTGTGTTTGAAAATGTACATTATCAATGTTTTAATATACAGTTGGCTGATATTAAAAACTTTGAATTCGCTGAACAAGGAGTAGGTGGGGTACCTTCTAGGCTTATTCAACGCTATCCCAATTGAAAGTTTTTGTATAATAAATAAAGGAGCAAGATTAGTCTTGAATCACTCGGTTGATACTGAACTTGACTCATCAATTAAAAATGTATCTAAAACCAATAGTAAAACATTTAAACGTTTCTTGGGCGTATTATGTTTGAGATGTATATGAAGTTTACCTGAAATTTATTAATCTATCGGCATCTTGTCCATTTTTTGGTAGACTGAATGCTCTAATGAACCTCTGAGCAAGAGCATGTTCCTTTAGTCCGTAAGGTCCTCTTTCCTTGTCACATTGAGGTAGAAGTAAACGTAGTACACTGTAGAAATTTTTACCTCCCTGAAAAAAATTGAGCAAAATTGCGCAGGTTTACAATTTGCAGACTTCAGTTTCACATTAGCATTAGAAATAGCATTAGAAATGATATACCATGAATAATATGAATGATCAGAACAATTTATTTGAATTGATAAAGTTCACGCAAGCTGAGAAGACACGACGTAGAAATTTAAGGTTTATTGCAATGTTGAAACACGAAGTTTATTGTAACGGCATGTCTTTACAGTTAGTTGTCTTGAACTATACCATTGCCACCTATTTTTTATCAAATCCTAAGTTATTTTAAATAACTTAATTAATCTGTTATTTGTTCAAGCCATCAATCACTGTATGAAACTCATTACTGTTTACATTCTTTCAAAATCAGCTTTTCAAGTGGAATGAAATAAATTTGGTGGAAAATTATAATTAGACCCATTGATATACTTAATTAGATTCCTAAATAATGCATATATGTGTTTACTATAACTTAGCCTAAAATATTTTGGTGAATTATTTCACCTTTCGGATGCGGAAAGAATTGATGAATTTGATCAATAGCTCTCCTTTTTTCTTTTTGGGCGACAATGCAATCTTCTCACAAATTTTGCAAAATTCAGTGAACATAAAATCTTCCATGATTCAAGCGAAGCTGTAGGCTACCAAGCGTAAATAATCGATAGACAAAATCAGGTGCTGATGAGCCAGTAACTGGAAAAAATAAGATCGAGTTAATTATAATTTGAATTAACTAGCCTATTTCAATATTTTAATTAGGCCTAACTTATGGCTCATAACATAGTAGCATCATAGTTAATCAGTGATTCAAATATTTATACAAAAAGCTTCAATATCCAATTCATAATACTAAGTTGGTAAATTACCTGTTCAATAAAATCATTGACAAAGGCCAATTAAACTATTTAAGAAATTTTCTGAATCTAATACAACTCAGGCTACATTAGCCTCTAACAAAAATTTTAATTGCAAATTGACTAGGCTATGATGTCCTGCAACAGGAGCAGAAGATTTGGATTTGGTTTTCTAGATAAGGTTGGAATTACATACATAATATAACCTCCGCGTAATTTATAACTTAAATAATTTAAAATCATTCTTGTAGTTTTGGGATTGAATCGGACTCCCTATAATAAAGTGAGCTGTAAGTTAGCCTATACGTATTATAAAAGCAATCAGAAGAGTTTCCCAGGATGAGCTGGGAGCTACACATTCAGTGTGTTAAGAATAGGCTCAGGGAGTTGCTGCATGCATTTTCAGAGCTGAGCCATGTGTTAAGCGTAGAGCAGTGCAAAAGAGTATACTTTGCCTATGTACAATCCATAATACAATATGGAATTCTAGCTTGGGGAGGAGCTTCCTCCACTATCATTGAACCACTAGCAGTTACCCAAAGATCCATAATCAAAACAATTTTGAAAAAAGACCATAGACACCCGACAATCCTTTTATTTATTGAATTTCCAGTACTCAATATAAGACAGCTTTTTATTAAATCTTTGTTAATTCATATCAAAAAATATAAAACAGACCTCTTAGGAGATACTGTCAATCATTCCTATCCTACTCGTTTCAGAACTAATTATAACTTTGAAATTCCTCAGCTAACACATGGCTCAGAACTGACAAATCCCTCATATCTGGCTCATGTGTTATACAGAAATGTGTCTGAGGAGGTGAGAGAGACGGAGGCATGCACCTTGACAGTGTACAGGAAGAAGGTGGATAGGTGGCTGTACCGTATTGGCTAGAGGGCGGCCGAGCAATTGCTCCGATCTCCTTATGCACAATGATCGACCCAATCACTTACTAGTTTGTATAGCCTGGTATGAATACACAATATATCATCCAATTTATTGTTGTTGTTTTTTTCCCAGTTTCGAGATTTACGAATGAATGAATGTGTGAACAATCTCTTATCACTATTCTTTGTCATACCGGTGATTATTTTTTTTCTCCTTCCTATTGTCCTTTATTATTCCCCCCCCCTCTTCTTTTTGTAAAGTTTGTATGTAAAGTTTATCTGGGGCTGGCTGGGGGCCCGCGCGCCGTGGTTCCTGATTACTCTAAACTGATATCGTTTTCAATAATTACTTTTATTTCTCTCTTTCAATTACATAACCAATTATGATTTCCTGTCTTTATCGCTCTACATAATATAAGCAAATGCTGTAAATGAACTCCCCCTACACACAGACGTATAGTCTTGTAGGGGGATTCCTTATATTATATTTTATGTATGTATTTTCAAACTTTTTTGTATCATTATTTGGGAAATAAATTTAATTGAATTTGAAAGCCAACGTTTTAAAATCTCAAAATTTTATAATAGGTTCTGAGAGGATTTTGCTCTAGCTATCAACTAATTTTTTAAAACCTATCAAGAATCAAAATTAGAAAATAAAAAGACTGGTTTACCTAGCTCCGTAGTTCATGTTCAATAATTATTCCAAGCAATCATAATTGAAAATTGTGAAATAAATATTTATCCAATTACAACATCATAAATCTATACAATGAAAATAAATTTGGCATAATTATGAAAATGAAGCCGTGTATTTTAATTATATTTCTAAGCACTTGAAAAAAATGACTAGCTCCCCTATCTCCTTCATGCACGCGGTTCCAGTTTTCACTTTTCAGGTTATGTTGTCGTCGAAAATCGAATCATCACGTATCGATATTCATATTTCATAGCTATCGATATTACAAAGTGGTTGATCTGATATATCGACGTGTTTTAAGGCGGGGTTTCGTTTGTGCGGTCGTTCAACGGGGGAGTGCCTCATTAGCCCCAAGGATCAAAAACTCCACAATGTTAATTTGGGTTGCCGATGAAATTGGACTTGAAGTGTTTCAAAACTAAAATCACAAACTCCAAAATCCCGTTGCAGGCTGATACACAGTTAGCTACACCGTTGCACATCAGTTCTCGATCTAGATACAGCATGTTTTGGAGACGTTTACTGTGTTGCATTTTAAATACAGAATGATAAAGAGCTGTTTTATTGCTAGAGGCTGTATCAGAGACATCAGTTTATCAGATACCATAACAAGATAGGTTATGTTATGTTTAGTAGTTGAATCTCATTGATTATTACTTTAATTGTTTAATTTGGGGTTAAATTTTTAGTTTCCAA
>CM029546.1:27242424-27270202 GCA_017141385.1 Sogatella furcifera
ATTTTTTTAAAATTACGTAATTTTACAGTAAAATTTTAAAAATGAAGGTTCAAATTATATTGTTGACTGACTTTTTCCTATAAAATTGATGTGGGCATTAAAGGGAATTTTTATTCTTATTAATATTCACTTTAACAAAAAAAACAAAAATAAATTGGCAAAAAATAATAAAAAAATTTTTTGACTTAAAAAACTTGATAAAAAGTAATTATTTATTTTTCTAAAAATTTTTAAAGGAAATAACTAACAAAAAATTTTTTTTCCACAAACAAAAAAAAATTTTAAATATTTCCCCAAACAAAAGGGATGGGCTTTTTGTTTGTCCTTTTCCCGGAATACGGGGGGTTTAGCTGCGGGAATGTTTCCAAAAAAAAATGAATTAAACAACGAAAAAGACAAAAAAACTTTCATAATTAATAAATGTTGATCAAATTCACTGTATCATTGCAATGGGCCCCAAATAGTTTTTTTTTAAATTTTGGGAGCTGAAAGTTTGATAAAAGGGCCTTTTTTGTATAAAAAAAAAATTAAAAAGACGGAAAAAAATAATATTGAAGATCCCAAAATCCCTTTTTTATCAAGTAAAAATGATCAAAAACAGTTTTTCTATCCCCTTTGGAATTTATTTTTTTACATTTTAAAAGGGGCTCAAATAACTTCATATGAGATTTTGAAGACTTTTTTGTTTTAACACAAAAATTGAAAAAAAGTATATCAAATAATAAAAAATTTTTTTTTCAAAAAGATTTCCATAAAAACATGAGTAAAATGTTTCAAAAATGATGCAAGATCTTTTTTCGTGCCGGCCCAAAGTGGGTGTTTGGGGAAAATGGGGTTTGGGTGGGGTTTTATTAATAACCCAAAAAAATTTCACACTGTTAACACAAGGGAAAAAATTAGATTAAAGTAATCTAATCTAAGTATTTTGAACGAAAACAGGGGTTCCTTTCCCTTTTATAAACTATTTTTGGTGTTAATGGGGAAGAGCAAGGAATTTTCCGAATCGAAAAGAAAACAAAATTTCCCAGGTTTCCCAACCTCCCCCCGGGTTTTTGACGTTTCCGCCCAGTTACAATGGCCGTAATTGCCAGAAAGGGAAATTTTTTGATCGATTTTGGGAACCTTTAAAAATAAATTTTTTAGGGTTTTAAAAATTTAATTGATGTTTTTTTTGGAAAAATTTTTAAAATTTAACATGAGATTGATCATTATCAATTCATTTTTGATAGAATTATTTGATTAAAATTTTTTTTTTGTATAATAATTTTTTAACTAAAAAAAGGGGAAGAATTTGGGAAATACCATAAACAATTAGAAAGGAAAAAAGAATATTAACCATACCCAAAAACCCGACGCCATCAGATGTTTGATATCGGGAAAAATTTTTAAATTATTGGTTTCAACCCGGAAAAAATAAATGAAAAAAGGGTTGGTAAAAACCTAAAAATTTGACACCCTTTTTACATGAATTTTTTGTACATTATCCAATTGAATCCCCTTTAAAATAAAACCAAATTTTTTCCTTTTTAATTTTTTAAAAAGGAGTTTAAAAATTCATCGAAAAGCCAGCTATAAAATTTATGTTTCACTTTTTACGATTTTTTTTTTTTAAAATTTTATTTCTTTTTTCAAATATTTTCAATTTTCATTTTTAAATTATGTTCTGAAAAAAAAATCCCTATAATTTTTTCAAAAATTTCAAGAAAAAATTTTTTTATATATAAAAATTTAAAAAAAATAAAAAAAGTTATAAAATTAAAAATTATCATTTTCCCTTTTTTCTTTCAAAATTTGAGAAAAATTTCCCCAAATTTTTATCAAAATTTTTTAATAAAATAATTTTTTCGTGAGATTTAAAACTTTGGAAATTTTGAAAAATATGTTCTTTTTCCCTGATTTTTATTTTAAAAAAACTTGACCTTTTACCTATAAATTTTTTTCAAGAAAAGTTTTTTTTTTTTTCAGATAGGAGATTTTCCACAAAAAATTGTTCCTTAATGATTTTTCCCTAATATTTAAAATTAACGTTTCTAGCCGGGGGAAAAAATTTAATTTTTTTTAAAAAAAAATTTCAAGAAAAAAAATTTTTTCAGGTGATTAAAACTTTAGGAAATTCAAAAAAAAAAAAAAATTTTTTCAAATTTTTTTCAATATTTTTTTTATTTATTCAATTAGAAATTTCCAAAAAAAAAATTACATAATTTTTTATCAAGAAAAGTTTCAATGAAAATATTTTTTTCAGATGAGGTGTGAAGCACTTTGGGAAATTCATCGGAAAACCAGTTATTGAATTGTCATGTCTCCTTTTTCACATGATTTTTCACCGTACATTATTCAATTAGATCGTCCTAGACCAAAAATAATCACCTATAATTTTTTATCAAGAAAAGTTTCAATGAAAATAATTTTTTTCAGATGATGAGTAAAGCACTTTGGGAAATTCATCAAAAAACCAGCTATAAAATCGTCATGTATCACTTTTAACATGACTTTTCTCCGGCATCACATTATTTCTAATTAAATCATCCTAGACGAAACAATCACCTATAATTTTTTATCAAGAAAAGTTTCAATGAAAATAATTTTTTTCAGATGATGAGTAAAGCACTTTAGGAAATTCATTGAAAAACCAGCTATAAAATCGTCATGTATCACTTTTAACATGACTTTTCTCCGTACATTATTCAATTAAATCGTCCTAGACCAAAAATAATTACCTATAATTTTTTATCAAGAAAAGTTTCAATGAAAATAATTTTTTTCAGATGATGAGTAAAGCACTTTGGGAAATTCATCAAAAAACCAGCTATAAATAGTCATATCACTTTTCACATGACTTTTCTCCGTCACATTATCCAATTGAATCGTCTAGGCCAGGAATGAACACCTATAATTTTATCAAGAAAAAGTTTCAATAAAAATAATTTTTTTCAGATGATGATTAAAGCACTTTAGGAAATTCATTGAAAAATAACAATAAAATGATCATGTATCACTTTTCACATGACTTTTCTCCGTACATTAATTAGATCGTCTAGACAAAAAAAATTACATAACTTTCTATCAGGAAAAGGATTTCTATGAAAACAATTTTTTCAGATGATGGTAAAAACACTTGGGAAATTCATCGAAAACCAGCTATAAATAAGTCATGTATCCTTTTCCATGATTTTCTACGGCTGATATTGGTCAGATGCATCCTAGACCAAAAACATTACTAATTTTTATCGGAAAAGTTTCAATGAAATGTTTTTTCAGATGATGAGTAAGCACTTTGGAAATTCATCGAAAAACTATGCTTCTAAAATCGTCATGTCTATCACTTTTCACGTGATTTTTCTACGCCACAGTATTTAATTAGGTCGTCCTAGACAAAAAAATTACCTATAATTTTCTATCGGAAAAGTTTCTATGAAAATAATTTTTTCAGATGATGAGTAAAGCACTTTGGGAAATTCATCCGAAAAACAGCTCTCAATCACCATGTATCACTACATAACTTTCCTTCATACAGTATTCAATTAGATCTCGTCCTAGACCAATAATTACCTATAATTTTTTTATCAGGAAAAGTTTCTATGAAAATAATTTTCAGATGATGAGTAAAGCACTACGTACCATACCAACTCTACTGCATCAATAATCACACATGATTTTTCTGAGAATTGAATCTTTGCGATCGAAGCGATTAGACTCAATCTGCATAATCATTAATGATTTTTATTGAAAACACAGTTTAAAAAAATCACTTGCCTTGATGCAGTATGATGTTGACTGGTTAGGAATCCAGTATCTTTTGTGGAGAAAATATTTGAAGATTTAATCCAGTTGCAAATTTGAAATCTCCAAGTGAGAATGAACTGCCTGTAAAAATAATGATGAAATTAATTACACTTAGTCTATTCATTAGAAATAATAATTCATAAACATTACATTTTACTTATTGTAGCTTGACACTTAATTTTCAATCATTGAATATTGTGACAAGTATCTACTGTACGAGTTGCAATGAATTTTGACAAAAGGTATTCCACCTGCTTAATGCCTAGAATCATAAGGCCTAATGCTAGAATCCACCAATTAAATGTCAAAATCCACTTGGAATAAAACTTCAAGTTTTTCAAAAGACTTCTGCACCGTGCAGCAACTCTTGCATTTGAAGATAATTCATTGCCAGAACCCAATTTAACAGTGTATATTTTTAAGCTCTTCACCAAGGAAGAAAATTACAGTAATAGTAATCTTGCTAAAAGATTAAAAGAAGTAAAAAATTATTGCTAAGTTAGGTAAAGCTAGTAGCCTACTCATTGTAGTCGAAAAGTACCAAGTATAATGTAGCCCATAATTTGTTAGACTAATTCAGCATTCAATTACTGTTTTATGCACTCTAACAAAGAGAAAATGATCCCTGTTGCCAAATTTCAAAAAGCTAAGCAGATACAGCTCAAAAAGTTACAGAAAGTATTGAGGTCTACTATAAAGCTCAAAAAGTTACAGATAAGTTTTAAATGCAGATTGATGAGAATATTGGGTTCTTAATATTAAACTAGAAGATAATATTACAAACTCACCAAAATGTTAATTCGTGGGTCCAGAGTTAACTGGATATTAAACAGCAATAATCAATGAGATTCAACTACTAAACATAACATAACCTATCTTGTTATGGTATCTGATAATCTGATGTCTCTGATGATACAGCCTCTAGCAATAAAACAAAGCTTTCTGTATCATTCTGTATTTAAAATGCAACACAGTAAACGTCTCCAAACATGCTGTATCTAGATCGAGAACTGATGTGCAACGGTGTAGCTAACTGTGTATCAGCCTGCAACGGGATTTTGGAGTTTGTGATTTTGGAGTTTTTGAAACACCTCAAGTCCAATTTCATCCAGGGCCGGATTTAAAAGTATGCCGCCTATAGGCTAAATGTAAAACTGCCGCCTCCTTGAGGCTTATACTTTGCTTATTCCGAGTTGTTATGGGTTAAAAAGGGGGATAACGCGTGGTAAGCGGCAGTCAGAGCCAAATCAGTAGTAAGATATATTTATATAGATGGGCATGTAGCAAGAAATATCTTTGTGGACTTTTGATAGTAAGGTGCAATTAGTTCAAAAAAGACCAAACCTCAGGATCCAAAAAGGAAGAGGACAGTTATATATGCCAGCTTGTTTGATACAACCCCTCTATTGTTTGGTAAAAAGTTACACCCTTTTGGTAGTCGAGATTTTGGGGGAGGGAGGTGAAAGGTGCAAAATTTCTTTTAGTTTTTCGTGGATTGTAGCCAATCCAAGACTGGATGAAAAAAATCCATATAAACTTACACTGTTTTTCTAGAGAACAAAATTTGGAAGAGATTGAGACCAATCACAACTCTATGTATCCATCAACTGTTTCCAAGTTACGATTTTTTGAAAACTCCATATTTTTTTCACAGGAATTGTTCCGTTACTTTGAAAGTTAGTAACTTTGAATTCATGTTGGAAAACACTTGCATCCGTATTCAAAAATCCCATGAAACCAAATTGTTCTCCTTAATTTGAGACCAAATTCACACTTCTATGTTCAGTAGGTTCATGTGCTACAGCGATTTTAAAAAACACTTACATCCCCAAAATCCCCTACAATTACATTTTATCATAAAAAAAAAAAAAATACTAAAAAATATTCGGATTGTACTAAATACTAAAAAAAATATTTCGGATTTGAGGATTCATCCTCTAAAGATGGTATATTAAAAATATCCTTGTTCAATGCACATTGTTAGAGAAATTTCAATAGAATTGAAGTGTCAGACTTCTATGTTCAGTGGTTCATGTGCTGGCAGCTGATTTAAAAAAAAACCTTATATAAACCCAAAAATCACATTTTATCATACAAAAGGAGCCTTTAGAACATAAGTTGTGGCATAGGAATCCGTCCTTTCTCTCTTTGAATGTTAAGATTCGAGAGTCTAATTGCACCCGTACTATTAATTAATATTAGAGAGATTAAACCGTTTTTTGCAATGAACTAGCATAATGAGCAACTACGTTCTAAGAATTACTATTGAGTCATGTTTTTCAAAAATAAAATTCAGAAATCGCAGAGGAAATGTATTTTTTAAAATTATTTTTTAAAATTTTCAGGTATTTTCAATTTGCCGCCTTGAAAATTTGCCGCTCCGAGGCTGCAGCCTACTTAACCTATTTAGAAATAAGGCCCTAATTTCTGTCAGCAACCCAAATTAACATTGTGGAGTTTCTTGGATCGCCCAAGGTGGCAATGGGGCACTCCCGTTGAACGACCGCACAAAACGAAACCCCGCCTTAAAACACGTCGATATATCAGATCAACCACTTTATGTCTCGATAGCTATAAAATATGAATATCGATACGTGATGATTCGATTTTCGACGACAACATAACCAGAAAAGTGAAAACTGGAACCACTTTGTGCATGAAGGAGATAGGGGAGCTAGTCATTTTTTTCAAGTTCTTAGAAATATAATTAAAATACCACCGCGGCTTTATTTTTCATAATTATGCCAAATTTATTTTCATTGTATAGATTTATGATGTTGTAATTGGATAAATATTTATTTCACAATTTTCAATTATGATTGCTTGGAATAATTATTGAACATGAACTACTGAACTAGGTAAACCAGTCTTTTTTGTGGCTAAAATTAGACTTTGCCGGCCACACCTTCTAGAGTCAAAAATTTGGTTGCAATCGATCAAGTATGCCCCCTCAATGACAAAATAAAAAAAAATTAATAAGTATTAGCTTACAATTAATTTTTAAAAAATTATTTAATTTTTCTAACCTCACTTTGCATGATGAGCTTTAATAGATTGTACGCCAGAAACTCCAAGAATCGTAGCTCCAAAAAAGAAGGCAAACCGCCACACAGTTTCAAAAACTCCAAGTTCACAAACTCCAAAACGAGATCAAGCACGAACGATAAGGATACAGTATCATATACTCGTTTGATACTGTATCGGGTACTCTGAAAAAGATACTGTACCATCAATTTAAATGATACAGCCTTCTACAATGATACAATTCAGTATTTCAGTGATTTTTCCAAAGTATTCTCGTTAATATTATTGAGTCATAAAATAATTAATCATGAATAGTTGACGTCAGTTAGGCGGTTAGAGAATAACTGCCTCATTAGCTCCAAGGATCAAAACTCCACAATGTTAATTTGGGTTGCCGATGAATTGGACTTGAGGTGTTTCAAAACTCCAAAATCACAAACTCCAAAATCCCGTTGCAGGCTGATACACAGTTAGCTACACCGTTGCACATCAGTTCTCGATCTAGATACAGCATATTTTGGAGACAAGCTTATCAGTTGTGTATTTTAAATACAGAATGATACAGAGCTGTTTTATTGCTAGAGGCTGTATCAGAGACATCAGATTATCAGATACCATTACCGCCAACAGAATAGGTTATGTTATGTTTAGTAGTTGAATCTCGTGGATTATTACTGTTTAATATCCACGATGCTTAGGACCGCGAATTGACATTTGGTGAGTTTTCAGCAATATTGACTACTAGTTTAATACCAAGAACCCAATATTCTCATCAATCTGCATTTAAAACTTACTTATCATAACTTTGCGAACTTTATAGTAGACCTAATTCTTTCTGTAACTTTTTTGAGCTGTATCTTTAGCTTTTGAAACGGCAACAGGGATCCTTCTGCTTGGTAGAGGTATAAAACATGCTATTGAATACTGAACCAATCTTAACAGACGTATAGGCTACATTATACTTGGTACTTGACTACGATAATTTTACCTAGCTTTACCTCTAACTAGCAATAATTTTACTTTTAATCTTATAGCAAGATTATTATTGCTATGGTAATTTTCACCATGACGAAGAACTTAAAATATACACTGTTAAATTGTTCTGAAGCAATAGATTATCTTCAAATGCAAGATTTGCTGTACGGTGCAAAAGTCTGCTGAAAAAACATGGATTTTGATTCCTATTAAATTTTGACATTTACTTGTGGATTCCCAGCATTAAACACTATGATTCTAACATTGAATTGGAATAATTTTGTAAAAAATTCATGCAACTAATTACAGCGAATAACACTCGAATATTCAATGATTGAGAACTGAAGTGGCAGAGCCCGCAATAAGTAAATGTACGTTTATGAATTATTATTTCTAATGAATAGACTATGTAATTAATTTCATCATTATTGACACAGGCGGTTCATTCTCACTTGAAGGCATTTCAAATTTGCAACTGGATTAACTTCAAATATTTTCACCACAAAGATACTGGATTCCTAACCAGTCAACATCATACTGCATTAAGTAAAGTGATTTTTTTAACTGTGTTTCAATAAAAATCATTAATGATTATGATTGAGTCTAATCACCCATCGCCAGATTCACCTGAGAAAATCATGTGTGATTATTGATGCAGTAGAAAGGTATGATGTAGTGCTTTACTCATCATCTGAAAAAAATTATTTTCATAGAAACTTTTCCTGATAAAAAATTATAGGTAATTGTTTTGTCAGGACGATCTGATTAAATACTGTACGAAGAAAAATCACGTGAAAAGTGATACATGACAATTTTATAGCTGGTTTTTCGATGAATTTCCCAAAGTGCTTTACTCATCATCTGAAAAAAATTATTTTCATAGAAACTTTTCCTGATAAAAAATTATAGGTAATTATTTTTGGTCTAGGACGATCTGATTAAATACTGTACGAAGAAAAATCACGTGAAAAGTGATACATGACAATTTTATAGCTGGTTTTTCGATGAATTTCCCAAAGTGCTTTACTCATCATCTGAAAAAAATTATTTTCATAGAAACTTTTCCTGATAAAAATTATAGGTAATAATTTTTGGTCTAGGACGATCTAATTAAATACTGTACGTAGAAAAATCACGTGAAAAGTGATACATGACGATTTTATAGCTGGTTTTTCGATGAATTTCCCAAAGTGCTTTACTCATCAACTGGAAAAAAATTATTTTTATAGAAACTGTTATTGATAAAAATTTATAAGTGATCATTCCTGTCTAGGACGATCTGATTCATGAATCTGATTGAATAATGTACTCCACGGAGAAAAATCATGTGAAAAGTAATACATGACGATTTTATACCAGCTGTCGAGTTCATTATTAATTGCATGCAATGACGCAATATTCAAGGATGTTATCATTATTAATTAATTGATAAAGCCATCAAACCAAAAATCATGTGAAAAGCAATGGACTATGAGTTTTCTTTGAAACATTGTTTGATGATATCAATTGTAACATGAGTTGGTTTCATTTGAAACATTGTAGTAGAATCTAAGAGTAATGAGAATAATCATAGCTTCCTTTAATAAAAGGCCATGCCCTAATAATATGGCAACGTCGCACCGTAGTCGCAGTCTTTTCATATGAAAGCATTAACTACAGATACAAATCATGCATGTTGACTTGACTTTTCTCTCTTTGTGTAATTTTCATGAAAAACGTTCATGAAACTCTCTTCGTATAGAATTTCTTTTTGTGTTTATTGTAATAGGTTGTGATAGAGATTAGCAAGAAAGATTAAGAATAGAGCGAAGTTATTTGCTTAAAATAGCTATGATTTGTAGCAAGTCAAATGGGAGAATGCACACAGGAAACGCATCCATTAGAACAGCTGATTGGAAAATGATTTCAATGCTTTTAAATGAACTCAATTTCCTACAAATGTACATAGTTGTCAATTTTAGGCATGACCTTCTATTCATGACAGCCTTGACTTCATTATTTCTTTTTTCAGTGAACAGAGTGAGGTGGAAGAGAAGATTGCTCAAGCTAGCTGTCTACTTCATAATCTTACCTGATATCAAACATCTGATAGGCGTCTGGATTATATTTGGGTATGGTGAATATTCCTTTTTTCTTTCTAATATGTTTATGGTATTTCCAATTGCTTCTATTTTTTCTTATAGTTTCAAATATTATTGTATGCACAAAAAATATTATTATGAGATATTATGTTCAATCAACTATAATTCTATCAAAGTGGTATTGATAATGATCAATCTCATGTTAGAAGGATGTAAATTTTGTCGAACAACCATAAAACATCAATATTTCTAAGGCCACTCAAAAATTCGATATTAAAAAGTTCTAATATCGATTAGAAGTTTCCACGTTTCTGGCAATTACGACCGCTTGTGAGCTGGTCGGACTGTCATGGCGTCAGAACCTCGGGGGAGGAGCTTGGTCCAAACACTCAGTGGACGGAGTATAGTTCTATCACAATTTGCTGCGGTACATTGATAATTCCTTTGCTCTTCACACATTAACACCAGATGAGTGTTATACACAGAATGTTGCATGCGTTCAATGTACTTAGATTAGATTACTATAATCTAATTACCTTCGTTGTGTTAACAGTGTGAGAATACCGTTATTGAGAAGTGTGTAAGACCCTACACTACCTAGACCCTATTCACAACAATCACCACTTACTTGGTCCGGCATTTGAATACAATTCATTGTGTTATACAAATGTCTATCAAGTCTCATATGTAAGTTATTCGAGCCTCTTTTAATATGTAATAGAATAGAATTATGTAGCCTATGCATAGATATTAACTGTTGTGATCATTTTGAGCTTGATAAGAAGGGATTTGGCATCTTCAATATTATTACTATTACCATCTTAAATAATAATTTTTTTTTTTTATACAAGAAACACACGTTGCATCAAACGTTTGATCAAACTAATATCAGCTCCACAAATTCCATAAAAGGTACTATGTAGGCCTATTGCAATGATACTAGTGAATATTGATCAACATTTATTAATTATGAAAGTTTTTATGTCTTTTACATTGTACCAATTCATTTTTGTTTTCTTGCAGAATCATTCAGCAGCAGCTACCACCACCACAGTATTCGAAATGGACAAGCAAAATTAGCCTATCCATTGCCTCTGAGTGGGAAAGATATATAATTTTCATATTTTGTTTGATGAATAAATGTTATTGTTAGTTATTTCACTTTCATACTGAGAAGGATCAAATGAACTATACTTTTTATCCAAGTTTTCAAGTCAAATAGCATCTTTCATTATTCTTGCCAAGTATTTATTTAATTGTATTTCAATTTTTGTTAAAGTGAATATGAATAAGAATAAGAACACTTTTATTCCTTAAATGCTTACATGCAATGCTATAGGAAATGTCAGTCAACAATATAATACGAACCTTCATGTTTTAAATTATACTGTAAAATGTACGTACATGGTACAATACAGACTAAGTAATTCAATAAAGTTCAAGCTGGTCTTGTTTATTGTTTGGATGTGACATAGAAAAAAGAGTATATTTACAAGTCATTGATTATTTCACTCTTCAAATTAAAATATATTGCACATAGTTGGAAGAAATATGTCCTTAAGTTCAATTCTTACCATGTATTTTCAATAGTTTTATGACGAATTGTATTCAGAGTAGAGTTTTTTATTGTGCTCCAAAATCTAAGGGCGGAGAATATAGAGCTGTCTTTACCAGAACTTTGAATTATCATTCCAAACCCTAAAGACCCCTCCCAATAGTTGTCTCACATATTCAATAATTGAATACCAAAAATTGTTTGCTTCCATTCATTTAACATTTTTAGATTTTATAATCACAAAAATCCATCATCAAAATAGTTTTTTCAGCTACTTTCACGTAATATTTGAATACCAGTTTTTCTGAACCATCATCCTACTGTTGCATGTAACTACATTGTGAAAAAAGTTTACTATGTGAAATTGAAGCTCATATCAAAACATTATCAAATACGAACATCAAAACAGGAAAATTTAAATTTTGAAAATCTACCAGAGATATAATCTAATTTTCTCTCTCTCTCTCTCTCTCGTAGAGGGGATCTGGAGCTCTAAATTCGCCCTGAAAAGGGTATTCAATCAATCAATTATTTTCTAATATTACTCTAATTTTTAATTATTTTTCAAGTTTTGAGGCAGTGTCTCATACTCTTGAGGATATCATGTCTGTGTTGTGTCCGCCAGAACATATTTTGATAGCTAAAAAACACTTGTGACTCTTAACTTTTATTACGATTATTATATCTAATTGAGATTCAAACCGTTTTAAATTGTGTTGTTAATAGTCCTTTGCACGTAATTAGGCTATGTAGGCTTCTTCCATTCCTATCAAGATAAAGGTGGGGTAGTATCAAGATAGAGGTGAGTAGTTTGAAAACCAATACCATAGTCTAACAATACAGTATACAGCTTACTATATCTACACCAATACTAAGGACGTACATGTCCATGGCCCGGCCATGAGAGAATTTCATAAAACTAATCATGTCAATATTAAGTACCTATTAAGTACTATTTCGTACCTCCAATCGTGGAATTATTACCTCAAAATTGAAGGAGATATTCAATATTATAACATGGGCGGGCCAGCGACATGCCTCCCCGGCCATGGCCGAATTTGATCAAACTGATAATGCAAATTAGAAGTACCTATCAAGTTCTATTTAGTACCTCCAATCTCGGAATTGTTACCTCAAAGATAACGGAGATACAGCAAGAAGATGACTAAGGTCAATGCCCTCGCAGCCCGGCCATGTTCGAATTTGGAAAAAATGACTGTGTAAATCTTAGGTACCTATTAAGTACTATTTCGTACCTCCAATCACGGAATTATTACCTCAAAGGTGACAGAGATATTCAATATTATAAAATGGGCGGGCCAGCGACATGCCTCCCCAGCCATGGCCGAATTTGATCAAACTGATAATGCAAATTAGAAGTACCGATCAAGTACTATTTAGTACCTCCAATCTCGGAATTATTACCTCAACGATAACGGAGATACGGCAAGAAAATGACAAACGTCAATTACCTCTCAGCCCGGCCATGTTCGAATTTGGAAAAAAAATTACCATGTAAATCTTAGGTACCTATTAAGTAGTATTTCGTACCTCAAGAAGAATTAATTTATCATGAAAAATAGCCGAGATATAGCACGATAAAATTCAGGGTCTATGATCTTCAGCCGAGGCGAAGTTCATATGGAAATAGTCTTGCCAAGCAAAGAAGACCCTCTGGCAAGATGAGAAAATGACTCCAGCTCGGTCAAAATTGGTTCAAAAAATATTATTTTGGTCTCAAATTGTAGATCAGAAGGTTTCCCAGGCTTGAGACCAAATCAATCATTTTTTGACCAATATAGACCGAGCTGGAGTCATTTTCTCATCTTGCCAGAGGGTCTTCTTTGCTTGGACAGACTAGACTATACACCGTATATGGAAGCTGTAAATAGTCTGTTCAAGCAACGAAGACTCTCTTGCAAGATGAGAAAATGACTCCAGCTCGGTCAATATTGGTTCAAATACTATTTGGTTGGTCTCATATTGTAGATGAAAATGTTTCCTAGGATTGAGACCAAATCATTAATTTTCTAACCAATATAGACCGAGCTAAATATTTTCTCATCTTGCCAGAGGGTCTTCTTTTTTTAGACATACTTAGAAGTGACTTGCGAATCCATTCACGTAATAAAGTTAATCAATTATTATATTTCTTGATGTACAATCTTAAAACTGACTTCGTAAATACCAACTACCTGGTTTCAAGTATATTTTAGCCACAATAAGATAATAAGTACCTCAAAAAATATCATGAAAATTTGAAAATTTCAAATTTTCGTAGCCCGGCCATGAGCAAATTTGACAAAACTGGTTATGGAAATATTAAGTACCTATCAAGTACTATTTAGTACCTCCAATTAAAAAGTTGATATCTCAAAGGAAAAGGATGAAATTAAGATTCTTAAGTTTGATGCGTATCCAACCCCACTAGACGTTCAAACTGTTGGGGTTGGTGAGGAGTAACAGTAGTAGTAGATTGCTGGTTCTGGCGCACCTAAAGGACATTGCATCCCAAGGTCACTTTTGACAACTCATCCAACCTAACATCACCACAACCTCCTTCCTCCCACCACCATCACACCACCAACATTCCCCCCTCCATCACCCTCATCATCACCCCACCCCCTTGCAGATGACCAGCATCCATCACACCCTCACATTTTCCATTGTAGATGAGCAGTGTATAGTTATTACAGATATTAGTGATAGTGAATTTGACAATCTATTCTCCATCTGATGCTTTGTTTTTGCATAAATGGCAAAAAACTTAAAACAGAACCAAAATTCAGTTGTTTTCTTGTCACTCTGTATTATGCACACCTCAGAATCCATTGCAAACTTATATTGGACTTATTTGGGATGCCCAAAGAAGATTGAGACAATTTTCAGCCTTACATTAATTTTTTTGTAACCAGAAGTCAAATTTACCTGAACTATATACCTATTGCAAAAAACTTACAAATTTATGAAAATTCATAGCTTGGTACTCATTGATTGTAGAAAAATTAGATGGATACTATTCTCTTGTGAATTTTATGCTTAAAAAAAAAGTATGATTATTTTTCAACTAAGAACATTTCCTTTCAAAGTAAATTGCAAAAAACTGAGAAAAGGAACCAAAATTCTGCAGTTTTCTGGGCACCCTGTATAAAATGGTACTAAGGATCCATCAAATTTGCATATAAGTCTTACTTGTGGTGCCCAGAGTGAGTTGAGATCATTTCCCAATCTCTATTCACCTTCTAGAACCTTGAATTAAAATTTTCTGGAGCAATTACTATGGATAAAAGGGGGTGAACAACAATAGGCTGTAGGGGATTGTTGCGCCAAAATAGCGCCTGGCAACATCTGGATTTATAATCAGCATGCTTTTCTGAGTAGGAAACCGTTGAGAAAGTGTGGTCCTCATATTTTGCATACTCAACTACCTCAAGCCCCTGGTCTATCAGATGATATACTTTGATTGAAGTCAGCTGAGATATTTCAGATAGGTTTTAAGGTAAGTTTTTCTTCATGCAAAACAGTTTGATGGTTGACCGCAGGCTAACAACAAGTGCTGTGATTGGCTACAGCTGTTCGACTGTAGCCAACTGTTGGACCATCACCCATGAAGGAAAACATTATTAAAATAATTATAGGAACTGATGCTCAGTTTTCCAAGCACCCTGATGCCAACAAAGAGCATGACTGTGTCCACTGCATTGCTGACTTCCTTGTGCCAACTTTTTGAATTGATGCACAATCTGAACTACCCTGAATACAGAGGGAGAGAGTGAGTTTGTGAAAGAGAAGGAGTGATGTTTTCTTTGGGTGAGGAGTATATTGTTCACCTTCCTTGAATTGTTTTGTAGGAGATGGGAACAATCATTCTAGGCTAGCCAAATGAGGGTGGATGACAGTGGCAACAGGGCTCACCATTGCCAGTGACCTTGGTCATTCCAATGATCTGTGGGCAACTATGGTGATATATACATCCTGTTATAGATCAATCATTCTTTTAACAGGAGAAGAAGCCAGCCAGCAACAGTGATTATTCCTCAAGTTTATTGTTATTTGTCAGGTAATTTTGAACTTTATTCTTGTTGGAGAAAGGAAACAGCTTTGGTGTACGCCCTTATCTGAAACAAACAGATTTTACACACTATTTCCAGTTTTTATAAAGTCCATCTGATTCTCTGACAGCACAAAGTAATGTTATATTGTTTGTTTGGGTGGTCTTAGCAAATTAATGGACTGTATAATGCAAATTTTATTTACTATCTTCAATAATAATAAAAAAATTGAAAAGGACTCACCAGTTTGTTGAACAAAAAATAAGGGCATACACTGTACTACCTGCAGGTTTCCAGATGGTGCAAATAGGGTATTGCACATTATAGCTATGGCAAAGAAATTTAGTGTTGTTTCACTTAGGAAAGTGGAGTGCAAACTGACTTGAAAATAAGGAAATGGATTGTAATAGCCAGCTGGTGGCTCTTATCTTGTATGCCACCTGACTGTCTGGTATTGTCTGATTGCTGGCCTCTACAATGTTCATTTATTGCTTATCAATTCAGACTTCTTAAAAGACTCATTATTGGTGCAATATTGTAGGGTTTCTCTAAATTATTTGTTTCCTTGTAAATGTATTATCTGTACAATAGTGTCTTGCAGTTTTTTCTTTTCCTATACCATACTTATTTTTCTGGAATTCTCTTCTTTACTATTTGTTCACACAGTCTCCCCTCTGTATTTTGTTAATACTGTTATGACTTGTTAATTTGTACAGTTACCACATGGTCCCTTCTTGTGGTTATGTTATTAAGGTGATGAATTGGCTTGTCATGTCAATTTCTCCACTCTTCTTTTCCTTTCTAAGGATTTCAACAACATTCCAAGCTTCTTTTGTCCTTGAAATTGGATTATATACACCAACATCTATCATCACTATCACTAATATCTGTAATAACTATACACTGCTCATCTACAATGGAAAATGTGAGGGTGTGATGGATGCTGGTCATCTGCAAGGGGGTGGGGTGATGATGAGGGTGATGGAGGGGGGAATGTTGGTGGTGTGATGGTGGTGGGAGGAAGGAGGTTGTGGTGATGTTAGGTTGGATGAGTTGTCAAAAGTGACCTTGGGATGCAATGTCCTTTAGGTGCGCCAGAACCAGCAATCTACTACTACTGTTACTCCTCACCAACCCCAACAGTTTGAACGTCTAGTGGGGTTGGATACGCATCAAACTTAAGAATCTTAATTTCATCCTTTTCCTTTGAGATATCAACTTTTTAATTGGAGGTACTAAATAGTACTTGATAGGTACTTAATATTTCCATAACCAGTTTTGTCAAATTTGCTCATGGCCGGGCTACGAAAATTTGAAATTTTCAAATTTTCATGATATTTTTTGAGGTACTTATTATCTTATTGTGGCTAAAATATACTTGAAACCAGGTAGTTGGTATTTACGAAGTCAGTTTTAAGATTGTACATCAAGAAATATAATAATTGATTAACTTTATTACGTGAATGGATTCGCAAGTCACTTCTAAGTATGTCTAAGCAAAGAAGACCCTCTGGCAAGATGAGAAAATTACTCTAGCTCGGTCTATATTGGTTAGAAAATTAATGATTTGGTCTCAATCCTAGGAAACATTTTCATCTACAATATGAGACCAACCAAATAGTATTTGAACCAATATTGACCGAGCTGGAGTCATTTTCTCATCTTGCAAGAGAGTCTTCGTTGCTTGAACAGACTATTTACAGCTTCCATATACGGTGTATAGTCTAGTCTGTCCAAGCAAAGAAGACCCTCTGGCAAGATGAGAAAATGACTCCAGCTCGGTCTATATTGGTCAAAAAATGATTGATTTGGTCTCAAGCCTGGGAAACCTTCTGATCTACAATTTGAGACCAAAATAATATTTTTTGAACCAATTTTGACCGAGCTGGAGTCATTTTCTCATCTTGCCAGAGGGTCTTCTTTGCTTGGCAAGACTATTTCCATATGAACTTCGCCTCGGCTGAAGATCATAGACCCTGAATTTTATCGTGCTATATCTCGGCTATTTTTCATGATAAATTAATTCTTCTTGAGGTACGAAATACTACTTAATAGGTACCTAAGATTTACATGGTAATTTTTTTTCCAAATTCGAACATGGCCGGGCTGAGAGGTAATTGACGTTTGTCATTTTCTTGCCGCATTTGAGGTAATAATTCCGAGATTGGAGGTACTAAATAGTATTGATCGGTACTTCTAATTTGCATTATCAGTTTGATCAAATTCGGCCATGGCTGGGGAGGCATGTCGCTGGCCCGCCCATTTTATAATATTGAATATCTCTGTCACCTTTGAGGTAATAATTCCGTGATTGGAGGTACGAAATAGTACTTAATAGGTACCTAAGATTTACATAGTCATTTTTTCCAAATTCGAACATGGCCGGGCTGCGAGGGCATTGACCTTAGTCATCTTCTTGCCGTATCTCCGTTATCTTTGAGGTAACAATTCCGAGATTGGAGGTACTAAATAGAACTTGATAGGTACTTCTAATTTGCATTATCAGTTTGATCAAATTCGGCTATGGCCGGGGAGGTATGTCGCTGGCCCGCCCATTTTATAATATTGAATATCTCTGTCACCTTTGAGGTAATAATTCCGTTATTGGAGGTACGAAATAGTACTTAATAGGTACCTAAAATTTACATAGTCATTTTTTCCAAATTCAAACATGGCCGGGCTGAGAGGTCATTGACCCCAAACTTCATTGTGCAATATCTCGGCTATTTTTTTATGATAAATTAATTCTTCTTGAGGTACGAAATAGTACTTAATAGGTACCTAAGATTTACATGGTCATTTTTTTAAAATTCGGACATGCCCAGGCTGAGAGGTCATTGACCTTTGTCATTTTCTTGCCGTATCTCCGTTATCTTTGAGGTAATAATTCTGAGATTAGAGGTACTAAATAGTACTTGATAGGTACTTTCAATTTGCATTATCAGTTTGATCAAATTTGGCCATGGCCGGGGAGGCATGTCGCTGGCCCGCCCATGTTATAATATTGAATATCTCCTTCAATTTTGAGGTAATAATTCCACGATTGGAGGTACGAAATAGTACTTAATAGGTACTTAATATTGACATGATTAGTTTTATGAAATTCTTTCATGGCCGGGCCACGGACATGTACGTATACTTAGGTGGAAAAGATGAGAAAATAATTTAGAACGAGAGAAATTGATCAAGAAGAAAGAAGATGATGAGTAGAGCAATATAAAACCAGTGATTCATTTACTCCTAGGTTATGATGTTCAAGAAACATTTAATAAGAGAGAGTCTTGTATCAATTAGATTCTTCCTGAATCATTTTTATGTAAGACAGCTCAATATCAGCGTTTTCTTATGTGGAAAAATGTAGGAGATACTTGAGAGAAAAAGGTGATGACAGTCATTATCATCAGTTTCAATATTATTCAACGAGTGCTTCCTCAATATAGTATAAGCCCAAGTATAAGCATTTTATTCTTCTAAATAAGCATTCTCATGAAAAAATTGTGCAATCAAACTACAATAGTTACGTACCATGGAAAATATCACCAACAAAATAAAATTTATGAATTGGAGAATCATTCTAAAAAAGTTTAATAAGTTTGAAGACACTGAATTAATTTAATCAAGTTAATGTGTTTCAACAAAAATGAAAAGCATTGTGTCCATCATCACCCAATCAATGTCTATAGTGTACTATGTGAATGGATTTTTGCTTGCTAACTGAAGTTCAAAAGAAAAATTGTTATAACTTTGTTAGTCTATAGGGAAATCATTCAAATTGAAGTCTATACTATAGTGAATAGTAACTGATGCCAATTACTTGGGCGGTTGGTGAATGACAGTTATTAATTCTCAGCTCTCTCAGGACAGTTGGCGAGCTGTCTGCGAGAATACAAAAACGTAAGTAACCACAGCTATACTAATTCGTTATCGAAGACAGATTTGGACTGTCCTGACTGAGCTAAGCATAATAAAATTAATTTTCCAACTGCCTAACTAATAGGCATCAGCTAGGCCTGTATGATTTTTTTAAAAATTCGTTGGTATTGTTATCAATATACGTCTGAAAAACCGTCACGCATCCAAATTTTTATTCAAACCTTCCTCTTCGACTGGCTTTGGCGCGCCGCTTTGCCATTGGCCAATCATTGCGCCAAGGCATATGATTTGCAGGAAACGGTGGGCTTTTGAATTTGAAGGCAGCCTTATATCAGATAGACTGAAAACAGCCATTTGCTCTTTATAGTGAATGCAATCATTAGATAATTACAATATTATCATTTTTGAAATTTACGTAAAAATTTGTTTGTCCAAAAATCAATAGGGATAATTTTTGGATCAAGTTAATTTATGTTACTAGTTGAATTATATGACAATATGTTATCAACAACTGATTCACAACAATGAATGTTGTAAAAGTCTGACACTTGCTCTCTTTGTGTTCCTCTCTTTTCTTTATTGGAATGTTTGCTAGAATGCTTTTCTAAAAATTCAAATGTTTACAATATTTTGTAGTTAGCTAGGTTCAATCAATCGGGATATTTCCCTTTGAACTTCAACATAAGTAACTATTTTACACATTATCAAAAAACCACTAGATAGGTTAAAATTCGTTAACTAATGCTATAAGATTTGGTAATAATTTTGGATACAGTACAATAATATTGGGTATTAAAAAATAGGCTTCCTGAATCAGGAATTCACTGCAAGTCCCTATTGATTCCACTGAAAATATTGCAATGTAAATATGTACTAAAAAACTAATTTTAAAAATAACTGTAATATTTGTTTCAAGTTGTTTGTACATTTTCACTAGTGAAAAATCTCTGGTACTGTTTGACCAATGAACGTTTAAAACTATTTTCCATTTCATTTTCCTTGAATCATTTTTTATATTAATATTAGATAGTTTTTAGCACTGGAAACTCTTCTATATGATTTGCATTTGATCGGTAGTCTTAATTCAGGCTACGTATTATTCAATTTAATCATTGCCACTAAACAGAAATCAAACATAAAACTCAGATTTCAATATTAACATAACAAAAATTACTACCATATATATTCAGTTATTGACACAGAACATGTATGTACAAGGAATTTGTAGCAGGTTGCAAAATTAACTGTGGCTCAAATAAATTAATTTTCATCCACTTCCACATGAACTAGAGCATAGCCACCTTTAAAAAAGACTATGGTCTTGAAACTGACAACCATGTAGAGTAGGAGTCGGTCCATTTGAAAGAATTGTAATCATTTCTCAATCAACTGTTTTATCAGAGAGTTTCTCATGTGCGTTCTCACATTTGATTTGCTACAAATCATAGCTACATTGTTAAGTCACGAAACTGTGGACTACTCTTTGATGGGTAATCGGTATTTGGCCAAGTACACATTCACGAGGTGGAACTACCCGTAAGGGTCTCCCACCATTAAAAGCAATGAGAATATTTTTATTATCTTTTGACGTAATTGTCTATTTTCAATCTTATCTGCTTATCTCTATCACAAACCATTACAGAAAACATGTAGGCTTCATGGTAGGCACAAGGTTTCATGAAAATATTTATAATTCAATAACTTACATAAAGAGATTCAAAGTTAACCAGAAATTCATTTTCTTCTTTTTAGTTGGATTTAAAAACGTCGGTTTATGAAAGTTTTTCAAATATATTTATTATAGAATAAACAAAAATTTTTTAAGTAAGTATTTGGTGATGTAATAAGAAATTGATAACTCAAAAAAATTCTTTATGAATTCATTCTTGGTTAGATTTGAATTGTGAACGATAAATGCTTGATGAAATGACAATAAGCAACAAATTATTGATTAAAATTAAAATTCAACAATAGGAGAATATAATGTAGCTATTATTTAAATGAATAAATTAATTTCAAATATAATAAATTGAAACTCATAATAGTTTCAAAAACAAAATAAATAAAAGTATCCTTCATGGAGTTGAAAGTATTTTATAAATGCACAGAAATTTTTCGGCTATCAGAACATTTTAAATGAGTCACATTGATTATATTTATTGCGTTGGAGCATCCATAACTTAGTCATATATGAAAAATTGTTGAGAGTTGAGTCATCATAAGCCTAATTTTTAAATAAAACTGAGATAGATGTAGGTTATGTGAAATTATTCATGAAGAAATAAATTTCCTTTCCAAAAATAAATAAATTTAAAATTCTTTAAGGGACATAGGCCTACGGTATAATAGCCTAATTAAAATTTACAAACCAAAAGTTATCTTTTCATAAAGTTCATCACTCCAGGCAGCCCGCCAACTGTCCTGAGAGAGCTGAGAATTAATAACAGTTATTCTCTAACCGCCTAACTGACGTCAGCTATTCATGATTAATTATTTTATGACTCAATAATATTAACGAGAATACTTAGGGAAAATCACTGAAATACTGAATTGTATCATTGTAGAAGGCTGTATCATTTAAATTGATGGTACAGTATCATTTCAGTACTTGATACAGTATCAAACGAGTATATGATACTGTATCCTTCCTGTTCGTGCCCCGATCTTGTTTTGGAGTTTGTGAACTTGGAGTTTTTGAAGCTGTGTGGTGGTTTGGTTTTGGAGCTAATGATCCTTGGAGTTTGTGGCGTACACCCCTCCAAGTCTCCAAAATATTTGAGGTTAGAATCCACTGCGACATTGAGCTATATACCGATGGTCGTTACGTTCCGCACCAACCAAATCCTAGCTTAACTTGACCGATTTGGTCGATGACGATTAACGATTTACGAATACGATGGACCAATTATTGTAATTTTTAGGTTAGGTGTCTTGAAATTGAAACATTAACACTGCTATTAATAGTTCTTTTACAATTCCAAGATGTTTGGAATTCTAAATTCTTTCCAGAGAATTTCATCGTGAGTAATATATATTTTTCTAATTCAATATTGGCTGTAACTCCTATGAATAATCTAAGGTATAGTAAGCTACCTATGTTGCATTTGCAAAACTCTGCCTTCATAGCCTACTGTATTTATCTAAATTACTGTATCTAAACTATAGGCCTTTCTTCAATTTCAGTAGCCCATTACAAAAATCTCAAAACGTATGAAAGCACTGTTTCGAACCATTCTCATCTAGTGGCTAGTCTTCTCAAAGCTAGAATTTCCATTATTCTAGTAGGCTACAGAAAATGAATTATTCGCGCTATCTGTATAATAATAATATTCGTGTAACCTGGCTGGCTCAGGTCTAGTGTCAGAGTTTTCAGGTCGCTCCTGATCCATTTCAGCTACCTATTTTTGATAGTAGTTGATCTATCCACCATCATTACTTCATTAGACACGAGTTGGATCTTCCCACAAATAACAAGTGGTGGACTACCTTATCTAAAGTATCAAATTCAAGGAGGACTATAGTCTGTCCAAGCAAAGAAGAGCCTCTGGCAAGATGAGAAAATGACTCCAGCTCAGTCAATATTGGGTCAAAAATTATTGATTTGGTCTCAAACGTAGAAAACATTCTGATCTACAATTTGAGACCAAATCAATATTTTTCGAACCAATATTAATTGATCTGTAGTCATTTTCCCATCTTGCCAGAGTGTCTTGCTTTGACAGACTGTTCAATGTTGAAAACAAGTAGTCTAAGTTAGTAGAAAATACGTTTCCCAGTGGTGTATGTTAATAAAAGCTTATGAAGTTATGTTCATTACTGGGAATAGTTAACTTACTTGGAAGCGCGTTTGCGCCGTGATCGTCAGATTTTTCATCACGATTCACAGTAGAGCTTAAATTCCTGTCCATGGTTCCTGGTGTCGGGTGTGGTGAGATTCTTCCCCTAAAAATACTCTTGTAAACTTTAATATCATGGTCTTGTAATGAAAAAGCTTTCATGTTTATTTTTATAGTGATTAAAACTTTCCAATATCTTCAAGGGCTAAAGTGTCGTTTACTGGCCCACCTTGCTAGAGTCAAAATTCTTGTTGGAATCGATTCAGTACGTTATTCTGATGACAAATTTAAAAAATTAGCCGTCGCTGTCAAGTAGTTTTGAAATAAATCAAGTTCAAAGTTTGGTCTGCAGGAGCTATGAAAATATCTCACAATTACACTAACTCTCTTATTCTGAACGTTTTGAAATTTATCTAAACTGTACAAAATTACTCACATTAAGTACTGGAATAACCATTCTATTGATATTTTAAATTATGTTGAATAATTTTATATCTTTAATACACAAACTCAACTTCATCAAGTCACTAACCTCAAACTATGGCTGCCAAGTTGATTGAATAATAATATTGATGTGAACTGAATCAATGCCTTCTAGCTATTAAAATTGAATAAGATTCTGAATAAATATTGTTGAAAATATAATTCAATTAATAATTTGACTAATAAATTGTTTATGGAATTAACATTTTGATATTCTGTTCCTTCATTTTCAAGTTGACATTCCACAATGTTTATATACATTTTTTCAAGATGCTACAAAAGTTGACCACCAACAAACTGTACAACTTGAATCAACATTTTGTGACAGTTACTTTTTTGCTTCTGGTCAATTTAGGTTAGGTTGATGGAAGTTTAGGTTGGGTTTGATGAAGGTTAGATTGGATTAATTAGAGGTTGGGTTAGTTGAAGCTTAGGTTGGATTTGTTCAACATTAGGTTGGAGATTTGGTTAGTTAGAGCTTAGGTTAGGTTGGTTAGAGCTAAGGTTAGGTTAGTTAGAGCCAAGGTAAGGTTAGTTTAAAGGTTAGGTAAGGTTAGTTAGAGGTTGGGTTAGGTTAGTTAGAGCTTAGGTTGGGTTAGTTAGAGGTTAGGTTAGTTGGAGCTCAGGTTAGGTTAGTTAGGGCTTAGGTTAGGTTGGTTAGAGTGTATCTTAGGTTAGTTAGAGCTTAGATTATGTTAGGGGTTAGGTTAGTTGTTGGAGGTTTGGTTAGGTTAGTTAGAGCTCAGGTTAGGTTAGTTAGAGCTTGGGTTAGGTTGTGTTAAGAGCTTAGTTGTTTAGAGTTTGGTTAGTTCAGCTTAGGTTAGTTAGAGGTTTGGTTAGGTTAGTTAGAGCTCTGGTTAGGTTAGTTAGAGTTTAGGTTAGGTTGGGTTAGTTAGAGCTTATGTTTGGTTAGTTGGAGCTTAGGTTTGGTTAGTTTAGGTTAGTTAGAGCTTAAGTTAGGTTAGTTTAGGTGAGGTTGTCAATTTTTCCATATTCCTGCATGTCTCAACAATGTGTACCAAATGGTACAATCTGTAGGCTGTGCTCAATGATATTCTGTACAATTTTTTGACTGAAAGTGTCACAGAATGACTGGAATTTAGTATTAATTTTTTGCTATTTTGTACAGTTATTACTAATTTAAGAAGTTTTCAAATAACAGAGTTATCAGATTTGTAAGTGCCCCCCAGGCCAAACTTTGAACTTGATTCATTTAAAAACTACTGGACAGCAACGGATAATTTTTTTTAATTTGACATCAGAATAACATACTGAATCAATTTCAACAAGAATTTTGACTAGCAAGGTGGGCCAGTAAATGACACTTACACCTCTTCAAGTCATTTGGAAAACAGTTTTAGGCCCTTGAGCATATATACAAGTATTTAGGTTCAAATCGGGCCAGTCTGGATTGTACCGCTGATACATAAGTGTCGTTCCTCCTTCTGGTCTTGAAGTACAATTCTCAAGCGGCAGCTCGAGCTGCCTGGCCCTAAATTTGCAGCTAGGGCCACAACTTACTTCTTACTTCTGGTGTCCTCATCACGATCCTAGGGACGGAGAGTTGTCATTGATTTTCCATCCCATCTGTTGGATTTGTCAAGCAGGTATCTAGGGCATCCTGCACTGGAAGTAGTCATAAGCAGGTCCTTAGGTGGCGGTATGCATTCTCACTTATATATTCTTCCACTGAGAAAAAAAGGTCTTTCTGTGAAATACTTCTTCAGTTTCTCTACAAATTGTGTTGGCTCAGTTTGCTAAGTGATTTTATTTGCTCCGGCAACATGTTGAAGAAGTATATCCCCGAAGAATTTAGTGTGTTCTTGAATTTTTCCGCTTATACTGCGGAAGATCTATATTATGGCGATTCCTTGTGTTGACACTATGCTGACTGCACCTCAGAGGGGTTCTGACTTGTTGCTAGTAGTATTGTCTCCAGTAGATAGATTGATATTTCAGTGAGGACCTTGTACTCCTGAAATAGTGGCTTGCAATGTTCCATGTAATTATGCCTATAAGTATTATTGTGATTGCCTTCTTCTTGTACCAAAGTATCCAATTAATGCAGTTTATTGGTGCTGTGCTCCATGCAACAATACCATAGCGAAGGAGTGAGGCAAGGTTATGGAAGCAGTTTTTTGTTTGTTGTATTCCTGATTCTTCTGATGACATATAAAGCTGAGGCTAATATTTTACATAATTGCTCAGTGTGTTCAATCCAGTTCAGGTTTTTGTCAATTATTATTCCTAGAAATTTAGTGTTATCAACTGAGTCTATTTGGTTACCTGTTTCATTATTCAGATCCAATCCTTCATTTCCAGGTGTGAATATAATCTTGACTGTTCTACCCTCATTTATTATTAGCTTTAAGTTGCTGCCAATTGTAGATGCGGTTTAAGTTTGTGTTGCTATAGTCACCTTCTTTCTCATCTATGGGTACAATTATATTATAGTTGTGTCATCAGCAAATAGAATTCATTTGTTGTTTTTAGACAGTTGTTTATGTAGACAAGGAAAAATAATGGATCCAGAATTGACCCTTGAGACAATACCTTTCTCAATTTCTTGAAACATTGATTTTGCACTTGTTATTACTGTTTGTTGTTGACGTAGCTTATTTCCACATATTGATATCTATCTGTGAATAAATGGATATCTATCCATTGTAGAGCTTTGCCTTGGATGTGCAACTGTCTCAGTTCCTTTTTTAGAATTTCCTGGTCAAGGTTGTCATAGACTTTCTGCAAGTCCAGGAATATTCCTGATGCTATCTTGTTTTCCTCCCCTGTTTCATTCACGACCATTTACAGGTAGGCTATTCGCTATGAGCATCTACCGTGCTGTGCTCTGGTGGATTACCAAAAACGTTTGGCGGTTTTGTTTGCTCCTTGTGCGCTCCAAAAGCTAAATGTTTTTAATACAGTTGTTATTTAGCTATGCCTACATGATTACTTGAATAAAAATAGATGTTTAAAACCAGCTGTGAGTAGGTTGCATCAAGAGACAGACAAAACCGCCCAAAATACGAAACAATGAGTTACATAATAACTGTAACTCAACTATTTTGTACCATTTTGATTGCTGTCTGTTAACCTATTTTATTATTATTATTATTACCTATTTTATGTTTATTATTAATTGTAAATTATTTATTTCAATCCTTGTCATCTCACTGTAAATTACAAATTTATTTTCCTTTAGCTATCCTTTAATTACTTTAGTAACTTACCTATTTTCAATATAACTTGTCACCCCTTATCCTTCATATTAACTCATCAGACTACCCATATTTAATTATATTTCCTTAGTACCTACCAATATACATTAGGTTTACCTCTGAATTAGCTTTTATCAAGTTGGTTAGCCTTCTTGGTACCTATAATATTAATTTATCTTAAACCACTTCCATAGTACCTTTTACTTCAACTCAGTGCTTTTGTACAATATTTTATCTGCTTTTTAGCCTACCTGTACATAAATGTTATTCTTGTTATTGAATTGAGTATTCTCTATGAGCATCTACCGTGCTGCGCTCTGGTGGATTAATAGCTGATAAGTTATCTTACATGAAAATGAAAAATTGGCGCAAGCTCACATTTATTTGAAAAATTGAATGATATGAATATTCCTCATTAACCCTAAAAATGATAGGCGTTTTTGCCTCAAGTGATGGGCTTTTTTAAAGCAGTGCGCAACATAATCTTGGAAAAATAATAATGGATAGGGAAATGCTATAAACATAAAATTATTATTTATCATTTTACTCAGAAAATCATGAACTATTAGCATACATAAAGTTGACAAACACACCCAGTCTCCTTCACGAGTGATCCACAAAAATGTAGATGTAGTCAGTTTTTCCTCTTTTGTATTTTTGACTTACACGTCATATAAATCACATAAAGAATCAAGTCTGTTATCACTTAAGGAAGGATTTTTTGGGTCGCAAATGTGACATCTATCATTTTTAGGTTTAAAACATAATTAATAGAGTTTTTGCGTTGATAGTAACAGCTTATTAGATTAACTAACATGAAAACTATTCATGTACATTACCTCATGTACAGGTTAGAATGGAGCACTCCATGGTTCTACTTGATCGATAAATTCTTTTG